>JAJLSX010000056.1:0-40431 GCA_030567815.1 Ogataea piceae | reverse complement strand
TAAATACTAAATTAGTACGCCGGTAGGTTTCTATATTATATATATATTAGGTAATTATACGTGTACCTATTATATAATCGACGGCGGTCATATAATTACCGGTCAATAGTTACTGCATTTGGGAGCCTTTTTTTAGGTTTTAAAGTTTAATCACACAGCCTTAATGTGAGATCTCTAGAGTTACGATTTATTATTTTGAATAGATGATAATATATGATAGATAATGCAGTCAATTTTAATTGAGATGTTTAATCACACGGATAAGAAATAAAAGAAGAAATAACAAAGAGAATAATAATAAAAATAATAAGAATAAGAAGAAAAGATAGAGAAATGGGGGGAGGAGGATAGAATCGGATGAGATGACATGGAATGAGAGAAAAGAATGTAATTATCGAACAGATGGAATCGTAAATTAGGTAAAGAAAAAAAAAATAACACATAGAAGGAGAAACCAAGTAAATCACAGTTAGCGAGAAATTATTGTGTAATAATAAAAATGAATGAACGAATAGAGGGTAAACACGGGGGAGAAACACATACAAATACAATTAAAATAGAACATTTAGTAAAAAATGATGTGAATGCTATAGTACAGATCCAGGATAAGTCGCTAATATACAGTTGCAAGAATATAGACTAAACAGTAACAGTTTAGTTGAAACACGGATCCAAATTGAGAAATGGGTATCAAGTTACTAGTTATATTGAACTTCATTATTTGTGTTTTGGGTTTGATCAATCTCATGTTGTAAACCCTGTTGCTGTTGCTGTAAATCATGTTGCTGTTGCTGTAAATCATGTTGCTGCAGCTGTATATCCTGTTGTTGTTGTTGTTGTTGTTGCTGTTGTTGCTGCTGTTGTTGCTGCTGTTGTTGCTGCTGTTGTTGCTGCTGTTGAAACAGTTGATAATTTTTCTGTCCTTGTTGACCTTGTTGAGCTGCTTCCAGTTGAGCTTGCTGTTGTTGTTGCTGCTGCTGTTGCTGGGCCTTTTGTGCTTGTTGGGCAATCTTAACCTGTTCTCTTTTCCAAAACTTCATTAATAAGTCACCATATCTATACATTTCTTCAACTTGAATCATTAACTTAAAATCCAGTAGAAGCAAAAATTGTAATTCTAGATGATTCAGTTCATCTAAAGGTAACCCACCAACTTTAGCATATCTTGAGTTCTTATAGAAAACATCACTGAAGAATTTTGAAGCAACTGTAATACCAGAAATTATTAAACGATGGATGTTATAACTATCCATAACAAACAATTGTTGTTTTTTATCATTAGATTGCCCATTCATTTCATCATCATCATTTAAATTATTCATTTCATTATCTGTATCACGAGAACTAGTAGATGCACTGCTTTCAAAATTTGAATTAAATTCTCCATTGTTTGCACGTTTAGCTATTCTATCAAAATAAACTAAAAGACTTAAAAAGACTTCATTTGTAACAGGACAGTACTTTAAAATTCTAGTTAAATAAGCATGTAATGAAATGGCTGGGATATTTCTACCGTGAAATGCTAAAACATTTGCTGTATATTTATTTTGTTCTGTATTTGAAGGATTAGATTGATTAGCAGATGCTGCGGATGTACCTGAATTGTAATGATCAGGATGTAGTAAATCATTAGCTTCCACAATTTTTTGTAAAAGTGCAGATAACATAAGTAAAAGATCATTAACAGGATGCTCAGCAATGTTAATACGATCTTCTAAATTACCAGACTCGCTGGACATACGCGGCTGTTGAGAAGGAACAGGGTTTGCAGTTGGAAATTGAGATGTTGATGATCTTGATGCAAATTCATTTTGTAACTGTGGTTCTTGCTGCTGTTGTTGATTTTGGAACGGTTGTTGTAAAGAATTATCCGTTGTATCTCTATTCGTTTGATTTGACCCAATATATTGATTAGGATTATTTGAAGGAAAGTTTGATGATATTGAATTTGACGAATATTCAAATGAATGGGTTGGAGCAGAAGCGGAAACAAATTGATGGCGTGAACTATGTTGCTGTTGCTGCTGTTGCTGTTGATAATCCTGTTGATTTGGGTATTGATGCTCAGATATAGAACCAACAGTTTGATTTTGATTCATTGACCCACCAGTATACGTTGGAACAATTGATTGTTGTGCATCTTGATACAATGTACTTGAGGATGAATTTGTTGAAAATGCTAAATCTTTAGATATATTTGTAGTTGCAGTAGCTGGAGCAGGTTGAGGTTGAAATCCAAAACTTGTCTGTGTATATGAAGAATGCGAAGAAACAGAATTTGGTAAATTATTTAAAAATCCATTTTGTTGTTGCATTTGAGTGTGTTGCTGTTGAAACTCATTCTGTTGACTATAAGAAGAACTAATCTCTGATGGTGTTATATGAAAGGGAGCAAATTGCTGAGCTTGCTGGTTTCGAAGAATTTGAGAGCGATTATACGATGACGAATTTGGAGAATCGTGGAATGAAGATGGGGTACCAATGAATGATGAAGAAGATGCATTTTGTGAATTGTACGATTCAAATCCAATAGGTTGAGAACCTTGTTGTTGCTGCTGCTGCTGTTGCTGAGAAGGTTGAATTCTTTGACCCTGTAATTTACTAGTCAATAAACTTCTTCTACCAGCTGGAGCAAAATGAGATGCCGATGAAGGACCACCAAATGAACCACTAGAAAATGAATTATTATGATTATTAGTACTGCTACTGCTATTGATGTTATTATTATTACTATTGATATTACTACTATTATTATTGAGTGACCCACTTGTGTTTACATTCCCATCCATTGAACCAGATCTTGAACTAAATGAATCTCTATGTATAAATGCAGGAGGTGGATTGGCAGAAGGACTATTATAATTGGCAAAATTTGATGGTGATGTAGCTGATGTAAATGAGGATGGTTGCATATTAAATTGAGAAGAGTACGAAGAACGTCTAGTATCTGAGAATTGTTGTTGATGTAAGTATGACGATTGAGATAAATTATGTTGCAACTGTGGTCTACTATGTGTATTCACTTGTCCTTGTCCTTGTCCTTGTCCTTGTTGTCCCTGTACTTGTCTTTGCACCTGTTCTTGATCATTTCCAGATTCATTTACTATTCCTGTAAACTCAGAGCCTTGTTGTTGACTCCGTTGATCTATATCCTGTGGTATAGCCTCATTTGAGAGGTTGTTATTTGAATTAAACATTATGAATTGGATGAATGAATGTATAGCTTGAAAAAAAAAACTATTATAACTCACAATTAGTAAGAGGTATCCTTGTAATATACAATTATATCAATCTATACTAATAAAACTTGATTATAGATTATTTAATAGATTGACAACGTAAGGCAGCGAAACTCCAATTTTACAAAAACACAAAAAATGTATAGCTTAAAATTTAAATTGTATATTTCTTTTTTTTTTTAAAAAAAAATCGAGTGACTGGCTGGCGTAGTATTTAAAATAATTACTTCACGTTATAGGCCCCCCGTATATTATATATACAATTTTTAAATATTAAAAGACAGACAGGCAGGTATGTCACTCAATTGAATCTATTGTACAGTATTGAATATTGGTATATAAATTGTAATGATACACAAATAGCCATCTAAATAGCCAGATAGAGTATAATATAATATATAGTACTATATAACTGTTTTATAATTAATTACGATACAAATAATTTATTAACATTGTGTTTATATTATGTATGTAAGACATAGTAAATTTAGCCATGTAAAGATTGAGTGGGCTTTCTTGTTATATATATATAATAATTATATATACTACAGCTTGCGGCGAGACTTTCTTCTTTGAGAATTATAATCACAATAAGTTGTTTAAGTATTCCTCAATTAACGAATTTGTTAAATGTGGATGAGACACGGGAGGATCATATATATAATGTAGAATTGAGTGTATGTATATATATATATACGCGTCTGATTATATTGAAAATCTATGGTTCTTACTAATTGAATCAAATTGTATTTATATATAAAGGATTTTGTATAATATGTCCCCTTTCTATTTATCATGACACTTAATTGACTAGCAGAATTAACCATGTATGGGATATACAGTATATCAGGTGATATAGTCATACATTGTAAACTAGAGAGAAAGCTTATTGTTTGGTTATTGTTTAAGTTGTTACAATATGATGATCTCAATTTATAGGCAAATTTAATTACGTTTGTATATAGTCAGCTCTATATTACTGTATATATTTATATATTATTATATATATAAGTACAGACAGATAGTACGTACGTGTGTGACATCACAGGGGCACATGCGCGCAGCTTCTCGAGTTTTAACATTTAAAATTTAAAGTGTACGTACGTACACCGAGCACTGATCAGGGCGGAGATTTAAATGATATATATATTATATATGTATATTGTAATATATAATATATATACATCTCTACACTCTTTTAAAAAGTAAACATTTATTTACTAATGCTTTTTCAAATAATTTTCGTGTAATTTTTAAGAAAAATACAGTATTTTAGATAGATCTTGGTTATAACTATAAGTTTTTTTTGATTTTTTGGAACTCCAAACAGTTTATCATCATTATATTATAACATTTATTGACTATTAACATGTCTAGAGCTTCCAAGATTACATTAGGATTTAGTTGTGTGCTCTCAGTGGTATCTGCTGTTGGTGTTTATTACCTTGCAGAAGAAGAGAAAGAAGTATGATACATTTTTCTAATTATTACTATATTGAAAACTTATACTAACAAACCATCATTATTCGCTGTGTGATATTAACTTTAGGCACTTAAATTAGGACCAATCAAGGATTTTGAAAGATTAGAAAGAAGAAAACAAAGGGAGTTAAATTCAAAACAAAAGGCAAATATGTTAGATTTTGAAGCTCAAAAGAAACTGAAACAACAGTTAGAATCAGATCAACCATTAACGGGTGAAGTTATTATAGGTTTAGAAGAACCTAAACAGTGATTTTATATTTGATTAATCAATTAACCTTTCTTGTACATACATATATAATACATGCATATATATATAATCACATAGATACCAGTTCTATACAGCAGCTTGTTAAAATACAGATTATACTACTACAGTGTTAACACTAATAAGTAAATTCATGCATACAATTATTTGAATATAATATTTTCTTGTCCTATCTGTATACCCTATCTCTCCCTATATATCTACTAATATAGGTATATATATATATCTTTAATTTTCAGATAAAGATTTTATTGATATCTCTCGAATTACGTAATATATTTAATATATATAATGTGGGATATTTAAAATAAATTTATGTACCAAATGAGGCTAAGAGCGCTTCGGGCGAGTAATTATTATAAATTTAATTAATAAAAAATTAATGGAGCTGAACGTCCCAATTTCTGAATTTGTGTGTACGTAACACCGTGATAAATTCCCGAATCACTCGCATCATGTTGCGCTAGCTGAGAGTTGAGTAAAAAATTACGGGTTTTGGTTTGCACTATGCACGTTGGGAAATGATTTTATTATGCGAATCAATGATGATTCAATTGTGTTTTTTTTTCTACTATCTTACCTTAATATTCAATTGTACTATATTAAGTATTGCGTTTGATATCTTATAGGACCTTCTTTTTTATAACTTTTTTTTTTCAAAGAATTTATCCTTTTTCTTCATTTACTTTATAATGTCATTTTTGCAAACATTTGCTAAACAATCAATTAATCAATCAAGAAGACAATTTTCCAGAATGAGTTCCACTATTACTCCAGTTATGTCCGCTAATGCTCCACCAGCTGCTGCTTCATACTCCCATGCTATTAAAGCCAATGGTTTTATTTACGTTTCCGGTCAAATTCCTTACACTCCAGAAGGTAAACCAGTTGAAGGTGATATTAAGGCTAAAGCTGATCAATGTTTAAAGAATGTTGCTGGTATTTTAGCTGATTCCAACTCTTCACTTGAAAAAATTGTTAAAGTTAACATCTTTTTAACTGATATGGGTAACTTTGGTGCTTTCAATGAAGTTTACTCAAAGTACTTCAACACTCACAAGCCAGCTAGATCATGTGTCGCTGTTGCTGCTTTACCATTAGGTGTTGAAGTTGAAGTTGAAGTTGTTGCCGTTGAAAACTAAGCTTTCAATCATAGAAGATCTTTAAAGTAATTTACGAATAATATACTACACTTATATATATGTATATATTGTGTCTAGAAACACAATTTTTTTAAAAAAAAGAATCAGTAATTAAAGTAGAAAAATATCTAAACTCCGTAACATGAGATCAACAAAAATAATTCTCTTTATTTTTCATACAAGCTAGTAATGGTTAATATATAGATAAATACATGAGATTTACATAGTCAAGGTTGTGTATATCATACATATTTCAAGAACCAATTGACTAGTGTAAACTTCATTCTGCCGAAGCAATCGATTGAACCCCATATATAATATGAGTATAAATTGAGTGGTAAATTATTCTAAAGCTAAATGAAATACACAATCCCTAGATATAGATTACTTTCTAATGGTGGATGTGTACTCGACTGTATGCAATTGAGCCTAAACAATTGTTATTAACACCAGAGGCAGCACATATAAGGCACTGGGATAGATAACACGCTAGATAGATAACGATAGATAGACTTTATTTTTATTTATTTATCAGAACCATGATACCGTTAAAGAACCTAAATAAATAAATAAAAATATGACATCACGTGCTTATTGTGAGGTTTTATCAACCCTCTTCTAACACTCACACCACTACAAATGACTGTGAAAATTCTCTCTCGCACACATCACAAAATCTTTTTTTTTCAATAATTTACCCATAAAACAAATTTGACAGATTTGTAGAAAATTTTCAAAGAAAAAAAAATTAATTGGCAGCCTGAGAAAATTACAGAAGAGCCCTGCAAGTTTAGCAGGCAAACAGAAATTTTACCCGTACTAAGCTCTCTTTCTCAGGAAGGAATTGTGAACTGAACCTCTCTTCTCTTAGTATTCTCTCACTCTCTCTTACTGATGCTTTGACACCAATAGAGTAGGAATTACCGTAGTGTACTGTAGATTGAAACTATGTTCAACTAATTAAAAAAAAGTGAATTTAAATTAGTATTATATAGGTTAGTAGTATCATTATAATACTTTAATCTTTGTTGAATTAACGTACCATATAATATCAATATAATCAAAAATGGCTCAAAGAGTTACTTTCAGAAGAAGAAACCCATGTATGTAAATTATAATGAAAAAGACAAGGTGAAAAATTGATGAAAAAAGATCATGTATAATTGCAACAACTTGATTCAATAATGACCCAGTTTCATTAATATAAAGAGGACATATAATAGATATCATAATTCTTTTTTAAAGAGATTTATATGATTTGAAGTAGTCACAAGATGTTGAAGAGATTTTCAAACCAGCGTATACAAATTTTGACTTTACCAATACAAGTATCAAAAAATGTTTTAGAGAATACTTAGAGTTGATTATAACAGAATGTCAATGTATTAAATATAATCCAGTCGTTCATGTTGTAAGACAAGGGAGATATATATGACTCTATTTGGTACAGTAGAATAAGAAACAAACGGATTTTGAAATTTTCGATACATATCATTAATTTGAAAAATTTTGTAATGTTTTCAAGAGGTGTGATTATTACTTGTGTATAAAGTATGTGATAAACATGCTACAAGTGTAATCAACAACTGATAATTATAACAAACTATGACAAATTTTAATGTGAAAATTTTAAACAATACAACAATATGAAGCAAAGTTAATACATAATAAATTGAAATATTATTTTATTAGTCTACCATTTATTACACTATTTGAATGAATTAAAAGCGTCGTTATTATTTGTGTCTTACTAGTGGACCATTTTCAACAGGTATTTTGTAATAACTTATTAAATTTTCAATATTTTACAACATTTCAAAAATTCTCTAAAACAAAAAGGTATTTGTCATCGTATATGCTAAGTCCTACTATGATTGTCCAATTA
Source organism: Ogataea piceae (assembly GCA_030567815.1). NCBI lineage: Eukaryota > Fungi > Ascomycota > Pichiomycetes > Pichiales > Pichiaceae > Ogataea > Ogataea piceae. The sequence continues at coordinate 32,415 of JAJLSX010000056.1, read as the reverse complement.
AATGATCTTTTTTTAATTTTTCAACTATTCAATTAAGTAATTTAGAAAATAATACTAACATTTTATTAATAATTTAGACAACACCAAGTCCAACCAAATCAAGGTTGTTAAGACCCCAGGTGGAAAGTTAGTTGCTCAACACTTAAAGAAAATTGGTACCAGACCAAAGTGTGGTGACTGTGGTATTGCTTTAGCCGGTATTTCTCAATTAAGACCAAGACAATACGCTTCAGTTTCCAAGACCCACAAGACCGTCTCAAGATCATACGGTGGTTCAAGATGTGCTAACTGTGTTAAGGAAAGAATCGTTAGAGCTTTCTTAATCGAAGAACAAAAGATCGTTAAGAAGGTTTTAAAGGATCAAGCTGAAAAGGAAAAGAAAGCTAAGAAATAAATAAGTTAGATTGAATTGTTTTAATTATTAATTTTACTTTGATAATATACTAATAGTTTAAAAAATATTATTTTCATATATACGTTTTCCCAATCAATAAACAAAAATAAAACTGTTTTTTTATAAAATTGAAGAGTGTAATCGTGTAATTTTTAATCGTCAAGTTGCTCCCAAACAGAATATTTACCAATATAATACTCTATAGTTTCATCATATGCATCATTATCATTACATTTCAATAGATTAGCTAAATCTATATTTAATGGACTTAATGGTTCTGGATTTGATAGTAAAACAATTATTGCAATCAATGAACTAGTCAAAGTCCAAGCAGGTGACCATTTCTGTTGTAAAATATCCAAACATATCATACCAGTTTGAAAATTAACATTTGGATGTGGTAATTTATAACATTTTTTAATCAATCTTGAATCATTAATATGTGAATCAATCATATAATCAAATGATTTCAAATTATCTATACAAATCTTATGTTTTGTAAGCACTTGTAAACTCCTCGTTTTCAATGTATCTAAAATTAAATTATCAGATAAAGTCTTGAATGTAATTAATGGTGGTTCTAAAGGATAATTTAAAGGTATATCGATTATTAATTCCCATATACAATTTTTAAAAGGAGTTGAGTCGGGTCCTTTAATTAATGATTCCCATTTGAATAAATTATCGCTTGAAGGTTTTAAACTTATTATACCTGATGATCTAGCTGACGAATCAACAGATTTAAAATCTTTCTGTATGGCTCTAAACTCTGTCAATAAACGTTTCTCAGTTGAACTCATAGTTAAATATAAATATATATATATATATATATATCTGGTTGTGTATTTTTATCTTGTAATTTATAAATAGTTTAATGAATCTACTGATATGATATCAAAACAACTTCTTTATAGACTATTAAACAAAAAATTGGTAATAATTGCCCAGTTTGGGTATAATTTGACGATTGGGGAAATCATGAGGACGATTTCATAGTTATATAGCGTCGATCGACTTGTTGAATTCAGCTAATCAAATATACTATATGCAAGTTATGTGAGTATAGAATAATTTTATTATACGATAGGCGCACTTTCAACTATAATATCCATATAGACACTCACGTGACACGTGTGATATATAGAATCTAGATCATATACGTAGTAGACATGAAATTATTATACAGATTTATAATATAATACTATGATATTATACATATATGCAAAAAGGCAAGTAATTGCGTGTTTGATATATATACGTGTATATATACATAATTATACGTATATGTACATATCTATAATACTGAATCTACATACAACCAGAACTTATCGGTCAAAAAGTAATTTATATACACATTATAATTACGTAATATTCTTATTTATCTATCAAAAACGTTACGTACAGAGAAAATCAGAGGGGGGGGATTACAAATTATGATTTAAAAATTACAAAATTATCTCTAAGTAAAATAGAGATATCGGATGTAAAGAGTATGACACCATTTTTTTATAAGTAGATGTATATTTATTTATTTATATATATATATATATATATATAGCTTTGATTCTTTCTTATAACTTTTAAATCTTTATATCCATTTTATATCTTACTCAAATCAAGTATACATATATATATTATAAATATTCTTTATCTGTGCTCATCTCATTTGTCGGTCTTTTTTTGTGTACCTCCAACCTTATCTTTATCTTTATTTTTTTTGCATTTTGATTCATAGCATTAACCAGTTTTAAAAATTAGTTTTTTTTTCAATATTACATTCATGTTCGCTCAATTTAAATCTTCTGTTCCTTTTAAAGGATTACGTTCCGCTAATAGAGTTGTTTTAGGCTCAAGATATTCTTCTACTACAGCTACAGAATCTATAGAAGTTTCTTCAACTCAAGATCAACAACAACAGCCAGAACAACCGGAACAACTTTCATCTATAGGTACTCAAGAATCAATCACAGTTACAGCACCAACTGTTGCTCAGATAAAACACTCCACTTCTCCTTCTCAAGCTCCTTCTCAAGCTCCTACTTGTGATTCATCAAATTTTACGGTTTTCAAAACTTCAAAGAAAAATTATATAAACTCATTACCGAGAGTTCCAAGCACTGATAATATTCAAAAAAATGATTTATTACTAGATGCGCTATTCAATCATTATCAACCTTTATTACAGCCAATAAGATTGAACCATACTAGATCTCCATTGTCTTTAGCTCTTTCTCTATCTCCAAAAAAATTTAAAAAATTAAAGTTACAAAATTCTTCTGTGTTGAAAGATTTAGAAACTTATAAAAAGAAAAAGAGTGAGAATCTAGTTAACAATTTAAATTATAACCCTTATTTCTCAAAATCTAAAAAATTCACTCCTATCAATTCAGTCTTTACAAATTCAGCTTTAAATACACAACAACATAATTTAGAGTTATTTAACTTGCCATTGAATTATATTGAAAATTTGAAACCATTCCATGAACCTGCTAAACCAGGTAATGAACAATATAGAGATGATTTAATTTATATTAGAAAATTAGAGATCGAAGAGAAAAAATTAGCTGCTAAGAACTTAAATAAACTCAAGAATGAGAAAGATTTGAAATTAGCTAAAAAGGGATTGAAAAAACTAGAGATTGAGAATTTTGAAGAGTTCTTTGGATTCAAATAGCCCTTTTACTTCTTTCCTTTAGATCTTCTTTTTATTTATTTATTTGGATCTGGTCCCTGGTTGTTGGACTTATATGGTGTGTCGTTTTAAACTTTGGGAAATTGGGCTTTAAATTTATTCATTCTACAACTTCGGTTTTTTTCCTTTTCTTTGCATTTTTTCGGATATCATGTCATAATACAATTTTATATCTTAGCTCATTGCTTTTTAAGTAACAAGTATATATCTAATTAGTATAAGTTAAGCTAGTCTTACTGTCTTTTATATCATTTTATATAATGTTTTTATAGAGTTTGATAATTTTAAACTTTTAATTTCAAGAGAGGATTAATATCTACAAATTAGAATTTAGTATACTGTATACTGTATACTGTATAATTCAAGTTTCAACAGATAATTCAACTTGTATATATATTATATATTATAGACTTATCAAGTTATAACGTATTTGAACTTTAAAATTTTGAAGTTTAAAGAAAATATTCAGCTTTAACTTTAGTCTTTAACAATTTAAGTTTCAAATAGACTTCAGACCTGAGACTACAGTAGACTTTCATGTTATTTTTTTAAAATTTAAGTTTAATTTTAATATCTATTCTACTATAATGTATAAATTTATAAATACCTAATAACCCAAGCTCATGAGTTGTTGAGTTGACTTTTAACTTTTTTAGTTACAACTTTCAACTTTCAAGTTACAACTTACAACTTACTAGTTAGTGTCAACTATCATGTGATAATTATAATAAATTATAATATAATACATTCTAGAAATTAGAATTCTGATTCCTGATTCTCTTTCTCTTAGATAATAGATATTTACTATCGATAATTGAAACTTGATACTTGAAGTTATTGTTAATCAAAGCTTTGAGTCTTGAATTATGATTCATGAATCATGAGAAATTGAAAAATTAAAATTGAAAAATTGAAATGTAAACAACACAACATAAGTTTTGTCATATCCGAAGACCATAGCCGAATTGTACACATAAATATAAAATGACAGAATATATTGCGCATACAATTTTTTCCACCAAAAAAAAAAAAAAACACACAAAAAAAAAAAGAATTTATTACCATAGAAGCCATTTCATAAGGAATATCAAAGATAGATACAGGTCGGAGATATTAGATAGAAATAAGAATAACTAGTTTGAGATTCTTATTAGACTAGATATAAACCACAAAAACTCACGATAATAGTGCTCCACTGCAGTTAAACGTGCAAATAAAACAGGTAGTTCTCATACTTTTGTTATTACTTTGATTGAACCTTCCTTATTACAACCCCCAAATAATAGTGTCAATCTTTACTGAAACCTACAGTGACTTCAAGTCTTCACAAATTTTATAAAGATTAGATCGATTAAAGAAAACTGGATTGCATTGAATTGCAATACCATTATAAAAACCTTACAATATTCCACCAAGACGATATAAAAGAAAGATTGTGAGCGGCAATAGTAGTGGTAACACTACCGCTACCACTACTAAAAGCTCACACACTGAAAATTCCACTCATGTTCAGCACGGGGACAATCTAGTAGGATATGATGATGATATTGTTACGTCTAAAGGAGGTGATTCTCATTTACCTGGATATGAATACGAATATGATGACGACGTTTACATTTCAGATGGCTGGAATGAAGATGAAGAAATTGATGAAGAATACACATTTGAATTTGATTTTGCTAAACCTCTTTTTAAATACGATCCATTCAAAATTCATAGGGCCCTTTTTAAATTTGCTCGAATTATTCTCCCAAAACAAGATAGTATAGATAAACAAAGTAGATTAGAAAAATTGTTTTTAACTATGGCAACCTTATGTGACCCATATACACAACCTTCAGAAACCGGTGATTACAACGAGGCCATACTTTCAATTGATCTTGTATCTGACATCGTCATTGCTTCTATGATGCCCGTCTACGAGGCAATAGATACAGGAGACGTATTATACGAAACTAACGATGCTGGTGAAAGATATCCAGTATGGACAGAAGAAAAAAATGCTTTACCTGCTTTTGATTTCTCTATGGAGTTAGCTCATATTATTGAATGTCTACTCCAAGTTATCAACAGTGACGATTATGACAAACTAGAGAGTGTCAACAATGATGAAAACCACTGGATTGAAAATCTACCATTATGGTTACCACACGATACACTTTCAAATATAACAAACATGGCTACAGACTTTCATAACCTAAAATTACTTTATGCAATTTGTTCAGTAGCAGTTTTAACAATTTATAAACTTCAAAACATCAATCATATATCCTTACATCCATTTGTTCGATACTTTTTGAAAGTATGGGCGAACCAAACCCATGTTGTTTTGCTTGGGTTGGAAATAGATAGAAGAGATGAATTATTAGATTTCCCAGGATACCCAGAAGTGATACGACACGTTATTAAAGGTGCATCAGCATTAAGATCAATATGTGCTCTACTATTAAACAGCGAAGTGGATAAGAGAATGCACGATTTGAAGCACGAATCTTTAAATAACTTTATGACTCCATGGGGAAGAAAAGTAGGCAGCGGTGCATTACACCACGATATCTTAGTTTTTGGTGTTTGTATGCTTGGTATAGGTGTAGAAGATATTTCAGAATTTTTATCTCGTATGGAACCTGATGACGAATACGATGAAGACATAAAGTACATGTTTGAAATTGAATTGGATGGTGGAGATATAACAGACGAATACCATAAACATCATCAAAGCTTATACTCATCGCGTTACGGAATTAAAGATGGGGAGAATCATAACGACGCCAATTCCATTATTGATACTCATAAAAATGGTCACACACATGAATATAATCATAATAAGATAACTGAATTAGACAACGGAAACGAACATGAACATGAGAATGGATATAATCACGAAGAAGTGAATGAAAGCAGTCATGAACGTCAGTACGATCAAGAGGCATTTGAGTCTGAAGACGAATACGAACTTCATCCAGACTGTAATTGTGTTTTTGAAGACAATGAGCGTACTGTCGACGAAGATGAATTACTATATGGAGAAGATGAAAATGGTACGTCTTCATCCCATATCCGTGCAACAAATTCTGACAATGAGGATGGGTTTGAAGATTCCGATGAAACTGATGGATCAAGAACATTATCCTCAACAGCACCTAGAAAGGCAGTTAGATCATCATTGACAAAGAACATTGGCTTTGATTCTGATGGCAGAGATTGGAGAGATATACCTAGAGGTGATAATGTTTTCTTGAGCGATGAATTTTTCCAGTTATTGAAAAAATCACAGGAAGACTCAACTGTTTTTATCACATCCACCACCGAAATATGCGCATCTCTAAGAGACTTATCGTTATATACATTATCTGACCAAGAAGGTGAATGTATAATTAGAAGCGTGGCTTGGTTTGTTAGATACGATTACGAAGCAAGTCTAATGAACGAAGAAGAAAGAATGGATATCGAAAAGAATATTCCAGATATTAATCCTGATTCAATTTATGACTATATAGTCGAAGATCATAGATTTGAACGTATGGTAAAATTAAACCCAACTATCAGTTTTTGCATAATAGATGAGTTGTTCATGGCAGAAGGCTTCAGAAGGGTTTTGATTTGGTATCTTACACATTTGGTGCTTAATCAATGGGTGATCAATTATTTCCATGAACTATTGACTGGTATCAGAGGTAATCCTAAAACTTCCACAAATTCAAACAATGCACGTTTTAGCTTCAGCAGACTTGGCCCAATTGTATTATCTGAAGTTGAAAAATCGATGCTTTTACATGAGTTCTTTTTGAATGCTATTGTTTACTTATCAAGCGGTGTAGCATCCGAGGCTGATCAATTAGATGGCCAAGAGAGGGGACAACAAGTTCTTGAGCTAGATGAAGTTAGAATGGTTGCAAGTAGAACAGAAGCTCAAAAGCTGATAAAGATAGTTTGTATGATGCTTAAGTCATTGGATGCTAAAGGTGTATTAAAAGTTGACGATAAAGCGTATCGTGTCGAGATACAATCATTACTTGTCCATTGGGTTGGTGTTGGATTAGTGCCTGAGGCCAGAGAGCTTTTCTTCAAATCTATGCAATCTTTTGGAAATTCAGAATCAAACTCAGAATCTGGAAAACTAGAGGAGAGTAAACTGAAAACTGAATTATCACAAGATGAAGAGAAATTCGATTCAGACGACGATGGAAAGGAAGATGAAAGCATATTGATTCATGATATATTCAATGGCCAAACAAGCATTCACCACAGAGTTAAAATACTTTTAGATGACGTTGAAGAAACAGAAACATTCAAAGCATTCATCAAACCATTTGAAGAGCGTCCAAGAGTTCCTGTTACTTTAGTATTAGACTATGCTTACAATTACCCTTCGGAAGTCGAAGGTTTCCATGAGAATGGATTCATAAAGAAGGAAGACGAAAAATTTATTTATCACTTGAAAGAGTTGACTGATAGTATATTTGGATTTTTGAAATTTTATCTATTCCAAGACGAAATTGAAGAACTCATGTACGTTTTATATAAACTCAGACTGGTGGATGAACCCAATGATCCTGTTTACCGTCCAATTGTTATTAACTTTCTGAGAACAGTGGTTGATCCAGACGGGTTTTTCCTTCATAAAACACTAAAATCTAAAGGAGCTACAAGTGGTGAAGAATTAACAGATTCTGAAGAAGAATTTCATGAAGGGGAAGAAGGAGAAGAAGGTAATGGTGAAGTTCGATTAGAAAGCCATGGAAAATCTTCCAAGACAACTAAAAACAAAGACAAGAAAAAGAAGAAAAAGGCCAAGAAGCGTGGCAAGAATTAATACTTATACAATAAGTATGCCAGTTTGAATCAAACAAACTAATGAATTAATGAATGAATGCTATCTTTGAAAAAAAAAAAAAAGATTGATACGTATACATATATAATCAATTTGTAATTTTAATATTTATTATATATATATAAGAGATGTAGATTAATTATCTGGCTATATTAACCAAAAGAAAAAAACACTAAAATTTTCAATCATGCTTTGCTTCCCACACGCTATCATCTAGGAAATATAACCATGAAAATCCGTTCCAAGAAGTGATAACACCAATACAACAGGTCACACTATAAGTCATCAATCTGATAAATTCTAATTTTTGTAAAATTTCAAAGTTACGACTTTGAATTTCTAAGATTTGAATAAAGCAACACATTGGAATCAACATAACTATATACAATGAATTTAGTCTATCCAAAATGAAAACTCTTCTTGATATAGTGCTACTGAAATGACAAACTTCATTGAAACTAGTATGGAAGACAACATACCAAACAAAAGTGATCAATGCTTTGAATGTCCATTCAGCTGTACCAAATAGTAATGGGAAAAGAGACACATAACCAGAAGCTGTCAATGTTTGGAACAATGGTAGTAGTTTTCTATCTTGTGACACTATAAAACTGAAAGGTATTATAACTAACATTATAGCTTTTTCATGAACATGCCATCCAAATAAGAATGATGCCCATCCACATAAAGTCATTGATCCTATAAATCTTTCAAATGTAGGATTTAATAGTAAAGGAATCAAAGACATAACTTGATAGAAAAGAGTTAGGTAAAATGTATAGTTTGGTTTAATATCAGGTAATATAGAGAATTCCACATCACCAACTAAACCTCTAGTTAAACTTGATGTTGCATTAATAGAATCTTTTTGTAAATTGAATAGTAAAGATAAAAGTTTGGCAAAACCAGGAACTTTAGCAATCAGTTGTATTAGTACACGATCAACAAAGGAATAAATTGCCCAGAAATTAGGAGCCCAATAAGCATGTGTTAAACCTCTTGAAAATGGGAAAAGACGAGAGATTAAATTAGGTAAAACTCCATAATATATAAATGGTGCAAATGCAACTGTAAAGACAGATATAACAACTGAACCTAATTTGATAAGGTTTGTCCATTTTATTATTCTTATCAATTCTGGTAAACTAGTTGGGAATTTCTTGATTGGATTTAAACAGTAACCACTTAGTAAGAAAACAAAATAACATGGTGCTATATATAAAAAGATATGCTTAAAACACAGCAATACACTAAACCAAAATCCACACATTAAATAATTCTTCAATTTGGCATTCACTATGGATAAAACTAAGATACCGAAAAGGAATCCATTGTATTGGAAATGTATATGATCAACAATGAATAAACCAGGTGATAACACAATTGACGAAGCAATAACAAAATGTCTCTTTTTCTCTTTATAAGTCTTGGATATATTAATAAACCATTGTAAAGCTAAAAATAATAATATTTCACTAACAATAACAGTTGATCTTTGAAATATAACTGTTAATGTACCATAATTACCAACTTCAACAAGTGCTAAACAACCATCATCGGCAACTGATTTGGGTATAAATTGTGATAAAACCCATTCAAAATAAGCGAAAAATGGTGGATAGTCAAGTGTCCACTGACTAGTATTTTCAATATACCAATCTTTTAATGGAAGTAATCTTGTTATAGATAACCAATTTCTATGAACATCAAAATCAGTTGAATGATAGGCAGGAAATAATAATATTTTAAGTAAAGTTGTAGCAACCCATATATTCCATAAAGAGAAATTATATTGATTACTATTTTGATATGAATCAGTAGTATCCGATGAAATACTAGTAGCTCGAAGCTTTGATTTAGACTTAGCTGAGGTGGCGCCCATTTTGAATTGAGTATAGTCAGTAATAGTAAGTACCCTTGCCTTCTTTGTGAATCAATCTAGTTAAAGTATACAAATACATGTTAAATATATCAATCTATAATAAAATATCAAAACACAAACATTTACTGAATTACATAATCAAAAAATAAATGAAAAAAAAATAACATCATACGTAATATATAATAAGATCAGATGTCAATAGTCACGTGGTGCATATTTCCATCCTCACCAATATATATAAAATTTATAATATAAATTGTCTCATCTCTGGATATAAAGAGGGAAGAAAGAAGGAAAAAAGAAGGAATAAGTAGGGAAGAAAGAAGAATCACTAAAAACAAATGATTTACTACAGATTGTAAGGATATTATCAAACCATCAAAATATATCATCATATTAACCAACTATGAAACAGTCTCCTTATACATGAAAGGCTTTCACACAAGTACAAAGGAAAATTGCGCTTGATTCAAGGCATTAAAGTAACCACCCCATCACTATAATTAAAAAAGAAGGATCTAGTATGAATTGTTATAGATTTATGATCCGAGAACGGCAAATACAAACTAAAACACAATAAGACCCCAGATTGTGCCCCAGATTCACGTGTACTTAGCTGACTCCCTTGTATCTAACTGACTCCCTTGTATCTAAATAGTAAAACTGTATGTTGGTATATTTTATATATTTTATGTCTAAATAAGATATTAGTTGTATATAACTATATAATATATATTGGAGTGAGTGTATACAAACACGTAGTGTACAGTGACCTGGTTAAATATACGTACCAAAATAGTAAATAAAACACGCGATAATTCAAATTTTCCTAAAGAGTTTAAATTAATTTTAGCACGATGTACATTTAATTAAATATGAAATCTCTCACATATATAAAATAGATATATAATATAACCATAGTAAACAATATTTTTAAAGTTATATTAACTTATAATATTAACTTATAATATTAATTTATTATTAATTTTTGATTTAAATTGTGTTTAAATACCCAACATCAATCTTTATTTGCTGTCATTTGGCTAATTGATGATTTTCATTATAAGAAATAGCAAACGATCATCATTTCTATTGTTATTTACAAGCGAAGAGCAAAATAAAGGGGGGGGGGGAAGAGAAGAGAAAGAAAAAAAAGAAAAAAAAAAACATACGTACGTATAGTAAAAAAATACATCGGAGGGAAAAAAATCAGAAGGAGATGTGTAAACCAGGCCAAAAGAAAAGAAAACAGTCTTCTTCTTCTCCTCGTTCCCCCCCACTTCAATTTCCCCCTGCTAAAAATTATTAATTAATATAAAATAATTCTGTACGGGACGTACGTGCATATATAATTTAAGTAAATACTCGGGAACCGAGCAAAAAATTTTGTAAATAATTTATAAATTAATAAACTGGAATTTTGTAAAATATATATATACTATCGATCAAATTAAACTATTAAAATCTGGGGAATAAATATAGTTATTTACAAGATTTAACTGATTAGACTTGAAAGTTTATTTAATCTATTCAACTGTTATATAAAGTAAAGATATATAAATTATAAATATATAAATAGATGTGGGTCAAGTGTCAATTGTGAATCACTGTGGTTTTTTCACTGACAGCGGCGTATATATAATATACCGCGTGGCACGCCTATTGTACGTTTAGGGAATTAATTATACAATATATAATATATATAAGCTATTAAATTGACAGACCGGGGGAGAAGACACACATGGAATTAATTTATTTTATAGTGCGGCCCATGCCCTTAATTAATTTTATTAACGAGAGTAAATTGCGCTGGAGGGAGAATATCCCTGAAGAGCCTCTTCTTTATCAGTTTTAATTAATACGTGCGTAAAACTCCTGCGATACGCTTCATAAGGTGATGCGATAATGAAATTAATTTTTATTTTTTTTATTTTTATATTTTATTTTCTGATTCAATTATTTACAACCCACTCTTATATATATATATATGTAGTTGTTGTCAAAATATATATCGTATATAAATATATATATCATATATTATAGTATATATCTATATTATATCGCTTTCAAGTGTAGCTGTTAGTTGCATATACGTTATAATAGGGTTAATCAAATTTTTTTATTATAAATTTGATTTATTTTGCGCACTAGAAAGATCCGAAACAACCATTCACTCCTTTTCTTTGTTTCAGATTTCTGTAGTATTTTCCCATTGATAACAGATTCATTGTTGATTGAAATATATAATAGCATCATACAATAATCATTAGATATCATATCATATCATATACAATTTACGCATATTCATTTGGCATTTTTTATATTTAAAGAGTCAGAAAGATAACTCCGAACAGTTTTCCTCCTCTTTTTCTTTTCTCTACTCATTTATCCCTCTTGGCTACCTTTTTTTCCCCCCTCCTTTAACTCATTTATTGGCTATCTTCTTATTAGAAGTCATCAAGTACACCATTTCGATCCACATTATAAATGCCTTTTGTACCATCTTCAAGGAATAAGCTCCGAGGCTCGGTGAGTTCAAGTAGCTTAGAGTCAAATGATACATTGAAGAGTTTTGTTGATAATTTACATAGTTCATCAAATACTGTGATTCAACATGGATTTGTTATAGATCCTTCAAGTACAGAATCCCAGACAAGACCAATGAATGTTACTTCAAATGATATTCGTCATAGAAGACATTCGAGTGATAGTAGTTTAGAAGAAGAATTACCACTATCTTTATCTTTTATGAGGAAACCTTCAAGATCTAGTTCAACAGATGGAGATATAGAACAAATGATGAAAGTTAACACTTTATTAAATGCACAGGTTGCAATGCATAAATCTACCGATATGAATATCGATAATGATAGTCTATCGATAGATACAACAGTTATAGATAGTTATTTCCCGGAAAATACTTTAAATGATCAAAGTACAATATCACCTAGATCACTAAGTCCATCTTCGTTGAACAACAATGATTCTTCTAACTTATTCTCACATACTTCTCCTTTAGTTAGGAAAAAATCTGGCGAACTGGTTAAATCTTCGCTAAAGTTAAATAACCTGGGGAGAAGTTCAAAATCTTTACCTAGTACACCAACTTATAAACAGGTTCATTTTGGAGGTGCTGTTGATGTTAAAATTTTTGATGGGACTGATAGACCGAGCTCTATAAGTGCAAACAATTCTCCATATGTTTCGGATGCGGATGATTCGGAGGATGATCAAGATATATCCGATTATTACGGTGATTCTAATTTATATGATTATTCAGATGATGGAAAATCTTCCAAAGACTTATATGCTGCATACCATGCAATTTTTGGTATTGCAAAAAGTTGTGTTTTATCAAACAATGCCTTTGATAGAGAGAGATTTAGAAAACTTATGTTGAAATGGGAGATTGATTCTAGTGCATTCCCTAAAGTTTCTTATAGGGATGAAATTGATAAAGAGACACCTGTGTTCTTAGAGAGATGTTTTTTAAATAGTGACAAGACTGAATTGTTGGGTCAAATTGCTGTTAAAAATATTTCATTTGAGAAAGATGTCGCTATTAGATATTCTTATGATGATTGGACTACAGTTATTAATATCCCAGCTACATATATACCAGAGATCCCAAGACTATTGAGAAAGGCAAACTATGATAGATTTGTCTTTAAGATAGATGTCCCTACTCTATTTTCTCAATTCTCCGCTTCTCATAAACATACTATTGGTAATGACCCCCATTTTATGATGTGTGTAAGATTAGTCACTGGTAACCAAGAATTTTGGGATAACAATTATCATCAAAATTATAAATTATCCTTTTTCCGGACTCAAAATAATGGTTCAAATTCTGTCAAGACCCGTCCTCAGTATATTCCTTCAACTTCTAAAAAGGTTAACAATGGTTTTGTGCCTAGAAATTTGAGAAAATCAAGAAGTTTTGAAGATACAACCAATATTAACGGTCCAATCGTTAATGATAAACCAATTACCAACATTCCTTTACCTATTGCAAAAAAATCAGAATTTACCAATCAATCGAATAATTCTGAAATTTCCAAATCTAACATTTATAAAACTGATCCTTCTTTGCTTTTAACACCTTCTAAAGATTATGATACCCTGTTTAATCCATCTAATATGTCCTCATTATCGTTAACAGGGACAAGTGGTATGAATTCTCCTGGAACCCCTTTAATTTTAAAAAATGCCACCGGTCCTCCAACTTTTACAGATCTTATGCCCCCTTCGACAACTACCATACAGTCAAGCTCAGAAAAACCATTAAATCCTCCAGAGGATTTAAAATCAACACATCAAACTACATCACACTCAACAGGTTTAGAACGCACACTTCCAAAATCAAAACATAAAACGTCTGAATTTATAACAACTAAACCCAGTTCTAATTATCAATCTAAAAATCCTGATTCTGCAGAAAGTTATTCCCCACGCAGTGAAGCTACTGGCACTAGTTTGAATTTGAATAACACTTCAATAGAGAACAATTTAGCTTTAGATGCTCTCAAGATTGATGACGAAAGAAAACCAGACATTGACTCCAAGTCATATCAAGAATTATTAAAGAATTATTGTTTTTTCCAAAGTCCGAGCACGGTATCCTCATTTTTGGAACAGAATCCTCCAGATAATACACCGATAAATAAATACGGCCACACTTTCTATTAAATAATTCTATCTTAACACATCTCTGTTAATAATGATATTTTAGCTTTTTACCTTTGCTACAAAATGTCCCTTAACTTGAATTTCCGCCGCCTGATTTCTTTTTATTCAAGTTTTATTGGCAAACATGTCTGCATTTTAAATTGAGAGATCGATTACACATACTATTATCTTATTTTTCCTCGTTCTCTCTACGTTTTCATAATACTTTGTTTCATACCCTTATTTTCAACTGCATTTCATCACAGGCGCACAAAAAGAAGTAATCAAATGTACTTAATACACATTCGCTAATATTTTTCATCCATTTTTTTTCATTATATACAATATTTTTTCCTTGTTTAATATAATACTACTTTCTTTATTACAAATATTAATTTAACAGATCGAACGCAATAAGCTTAAATTAGAGGAATAAAACAACAAATAAACTGACAAATAAACATGATAAAATGACATCGAGGACTTAAATACATAAAATAAAATATTAAATAGTTATTTTCAAGTAGTGGAGGTTTTCAAAATAATGAATGATTCTTAAAAGAGGAGATAGCGATTAACTATATATCATTTAGATCTTTCTCTTTTTAGTTTGAGGTTCATCTTCAATGTCTGATTCAACACCACTTAATTGTTCATTAGCATCTTCATATTGAGTAGTTTCGTCTTCAAAATCGCTAATGATATCTGCTTCTCCTTCAATCTCTTCATCGTCATCTTGTAATTGATCGTATTTACTCTTTAAACCCTTCATCTTTCTAGTTTGTAACTTACTTAAGTCTTGTAAACCAACGTGAACCTTAGCAATCTTATCACCCATACTGTCAACATCAACATTCTTCTTTTGAGTAGGTTGTAATTGTTTAGGAACCTTAAGAGCTTCCTTTTCAGCTTCGGCATCAGGGTATTGATGTCTACCAATCTTGAAATCAAATCTTGGTCCAACTTCTTCTAATTCAACTCTTGGTAATTTTGGTTCTTGAGATTTATAAGTTTTCAATTTATAGACTCTGAAATGAACTAAAGGTAATTTAGATAAAGATGATTCATCATGATCATCTGATTCAATAGCAGATATAGAAATAACATATTGTAAACCTAAAACATCTTGTAATTTAGATTCTTCACCTCTGTACATATCTAAGAACATTGATTTAACTAATTTGAAAACTGGATGTGAGTCAAAAACAGCACCATTGAAAACAAACATCGGTTTTAAACCAACTGGGAAAGTTAATTTTTTGAAATCGCTAAATAATTTGAAGTTACCAAGCACTTGTAGTTCAAACATATCATATAATTTATAGTTAAATGTTCTAATAAAAGTTAAATTGTTTGGTCTCTTTTTGTTATTAGTAGTCAAGACTAATAAAGATGCATCATTCTTTTCACTGAAGAATTCTAATTTAGTAACATCTTCAAATGGTAAGATATCATTCTTCTTTGTGAATCTTTTGATATATGGTTTCTTTAAAGATGATAAATCAATTGAAATATCATGTAATGCCTTATTTGAAGATTGCCCTGGAACAAAAAGAACAGTCTTTGTGTTTTCAACAATCTTTGGCTGTTTCTTGTCTAAAGCTCTCTTAGCACGAGCATTCTTTGGTTTCACCGTTCTGATCATTATGATTTGTTATAATTATCTTTAAATATATGCTGTATTCACAAGTTATATAGAAGGAAGATAGTTTAAATAGGTTATTTGATCTTATACAAAAATAAAATATTAAGACTGAAAAATTATTTTTTTTTAAAAAAAAAAAAAAAAAAAAAAAAAAAAAAAAAAAAAAAAAAAAAATTTTTTTTTTAAAAAAAAAAAAAAAAAAAAAAAAAAAAAAATTTAAAAAAAAAAGAAAAAATATTTATTTACGTTTTCCCATTTAAGAAGGGGTGACCCGGGTAGTCCCATTTATTAAGGGAATTTAAAGAAAAAAAAAAAACAAAGGAAATCAAAAAAATGCTTTACAAAGACAACTTTTAAACAAAAAGTAAATAAATAATTAACGATTCTTTTTTTTTCAGTTACCCCTTCCCTCTATTTTCCAATTTATTATCTTTTTCTTGGTATAGAAGAAACCCTGTGATCTGGTGTTAAATAATTGTATACTTATAACAATATGACGACATTTAGTTTCAGTGCCACTAGATTGAAAGGCCAGTCTCAAAACGAGTCAACCTCATCAACAGCTGCAAGTACATCTCCAAATAAGTCATCATCTTTGAAATTAGACTCTTCAAACCTTTTAAAAGAGTTAAGTAGAAATGAATATTATAAGATCTCAAAGTTTCCATCTAATCTCCCACCATTGAAGGAAGACGAGACTATAATATGTGGTCACACTGATAGTATTACTAAAAAGGCAGTTTTGATTACAACAGAAAGAAATTTAGTCTATGGGTACAACTCCAATGAAATTAACCCATTCACACTTGCATTTAACTATCAGAAAAATACTCAAGGGATTGCACCACATTTGAAGTTGATTCCTAACATTGTTGAAGAAGATCAACCAAGTTTAGTTATTGTTGATTCAGTTACTGGTATAGTTAAATTAATTGAAAATATCAACTTGGCCCCATCTTTAGATATATTAAATAATGAACACGAGTTGAACATAAAATTAAACAATAAAGAATTTGTTACAATTGTGGAATTTTTTGAAGATTTAGGATTAGTGATAGCTACCAATGAAAGAAGAGTCTTATTAGTTACTTTTAAAGATCAACATGGGAAATATCAACTGAGTCGTACCGATATAGTTTCTTCTAAATCGTTCTTCAGAATTTTCTCTGGCAACTCAAATACACTAGATTTAGCAGGATATGAAATATCCAACAAGATTGTTTCAATAAAATATCAACATGACATATTACACAAGAAATTGATCTCTTTAGAAGAAGATGGTAAGTTTAGTTTGATTGATATAGTCAATTCTAACAGTGTTAAAGTTATCACTCAAACTAATGTTAACTCTGAACTATTCAGTAAAGTTCAAGAATTGTATCCTGATGCAAGTAATGATTTTAAAGTGAAAGATATTGAACCTCTAGGAGATAATCAATATTTGATTCTTGGGTCATTAGGTTCATACAATGCTGACTCTAGACTTTTAATCCTTTTCAAAGTGTCCATTCCTGAAAATGGATATGAAGTTCACGTTGAATCTTACCACACAATTTCAAACCATCTCACTACAGACAGCTATCCAAGATTGAACACCTTTTACAATAAACAAATAGCGACTGTCACTGCAAATAAGGTAATTACTATCCTTGACATCAAATCCGAATCTATAGTCAATTCATGGGAAGACTTTATTAGTTTCAAAGACGATTTGACAATTTATGGTTTTGGTATTGACTCGCAAACTAGTTCAATAAATGCCATCACCGAATCTGGAATTTTGAAAATTGACATACTATCAACAGGTTCAGATCAAACTCCAGTCGAGTTTATGAAATCACACATTTATCAATCTTTGCAATACGAAAGCCAGAATTCACCTGTTGATTTTGATTTTAGTTCATCATCATTGGAGATATCTAAGAATGCCATTGAAGAGGCAATTTTCCAAACTGCTACTAGCATCATCTCAAATACATTTCCTATACTCAACTCTTACCCAGTTCTAGAATCAAACTTAAGTATGAGATCCGAATTGATTATCAAGCTTTGTACTTTTATATCGAGAAACTTTGAAATAAGTGGTGATTTACAATTATTGCTTGTCAATATCACAGAAAAATTGAAGCTTGCTGAAGTTTTTTATTCTTTTGTTAAATCTGCAAACATGACTCAAGCTATTGAATCCATAATTATAAAGAATTTTGATCTAAAATCAATAAACAGTTTTTTTGTCAGTTCTGTTGATTCTATAACTGATTTGATCACAATGACTGTCGCAGAGTCCAGAAATTCAGCTGACTTATCAGACTTACTCAAATTCAGTGACTTGCTTTCTAACTTATTCACCGAAGGATATATTAATATAGAAAATGAAATTAGATCAAACATGTTTGGATTAAATTATTCATCTGTGCAACTTACCAAACCAATTTTTTTGGAATCTGTGAAGTTACTTATGAACACCAATGAAATTTTAAAGAGTGTTATTTCGGTATACGCCGAACAGTTGGATTCTCAGAATGAAACTGAATTATCAAAGGTCAACCAAGTTTTGTTATCATTATCACTGTTTCTTTATCAAATCTCACAAAACCTATTACAATTCTTGAACTCACAACTAGTAATCACCACTGAAATTGAAACTCTAACATCTAAATTTGATTCATTTTTCACAACTAATAGAGAAGAGTGGATTAAGATATTCTCTATTTCTAAGAGACAAAACATTATATTGCCACTTATTGAATACTTTGAAGATCTTGAAAGTTTAAGTGAATGCTTAGAAAGTGAAAGGGAGGCTAGCGAATCAATTGAAAATCCTCTAATTTTGGATCATTATACCAGTGAGATTGAATTGAAGTTTGAATCTTATTTTAAAAAGTTTGGCTATCCATTTGCTAAGACTTTATTCACATACTACGTCAAGTCACATAAGGTGAATTTGATATTGACCAAATTTGCTAATTATGAAGCTTACCTAAATGAATTCTTGTCTTCTGATTTCAACAATTCCAGCTATTCATGGATCTTGAATATGAACGATGATAAGTATTTGAATGTTGCAAAACAATTAATTGAGTATGTTTCTCTAGCATCCAATGAGAAAATAGAAAACAAGAAACTACAACTCAACATTGCTAAACTTTCTTTGATTGCTTTGGATGAAGAAAATAGCGAAGATATCGGCACACTACTTGATGTCGTTGAATCTAATTTACTAATGATTGACCTTCAAATGAATTACGAAGCTATAATACTCTCATCAGTAGGTGAAATAAACGAACAAACTACCGATAAGTTAATTTCAAACTCCCCATATTTGCTAACTCATCAAATTACCGCATTCGAACAACACTTATCATCAATTTTATACAGATTAGAAAACCAACAACAACTAGATTTGATTGAATTGGTCCAACTATTAACTTTATTGAATTTCAACAACCAAAACTTTGAAAACTTTGACAACCTGTTCAAATTACTAAGTATTTTGAAAGATAATTTTTCTTCACCAGTGTCATCTATGAATGACAACAAGAACAGATTACAAGATTACAAAATTACAGTTTTAGAAAGATTAATATGGAAAAGACTCTTTTTGACAAATAATTGGAATGACTTAATCAACGGAGTCGATGTTAAGAATAACAACTACTTGAGAATATTAACTAATTTATCAAACTATGAGTTTGAACTTCCTCAATCTACTAAAGATCTTTCTATTTCCAAGGAAGATCTACATTTCATAGACATTAATGATGAATATTTAGTCTCTGCCTTTTTGGAAGAGAACGAATATCTAAATAAATTAGCTGAAACTGTTGATTTGGATAAGTGGATGAAAATGAAATATTGAAAAAAATGAATAAATAAATACATACATAGAAGTTTATATATTGTTTTTGTAATAATATCACCCAGCTCTACTAATATAATCATAACAACTTTTATTATGAATAACAGTATCCTGTAGGAATTGCAAATCTGACGTACCTAAAAAATAACTTATTGGTATGTAATGCGATTAAGGTACAGTACTATACTTTCACTGTAGAACTAAAACTGAATATATATTCATAGTTAACCTTATGCCCCCTTAATTTACCTTGGAGCTCAAACTATCTCTATTACCGACTTGAAACATCTGATATGTCAACCACAGAGTCCAGTCTATCGTTGAATATCGGCATATAGCCAGTTACCCGTAACTAACAAATCAATATTTAAATAAATATTCTATTCCTTCTTATCAACAATCTTCAGGTTTTCATCTAGTTTACATCTCACTAGTCTTTCAGTCATTGGCTTACCCAATTCAAAATCTTCCTCTGTATAGTTACTCAACGAGTTTGAAGCCAAACTTATAGCCCTTATAATTTGTAACCAATTTGCAGTAACATTTGAAATTGACATCGATTCTTGTTCCAAGTTTTGTAACTGATTACTAAAGTCCTTCAGTGAGACGTTCATTTGTTTAGTTAATTCATTTATCTGTTGAAGATTTTCAAGTTCTCTCTTCTTTTGAACTACTTTTTGTTCGAGTTGAAACTCCACTAAAGATGATGCTCTTCTTGAATCCATTATCAATATATATGACCAAGTGACTATTTATGAATATTATATTCTGTATAACACCATTGCAAAAACAGTTTAACTATAAATGAAAATGCTTCTTTATCGCATTTTATAAAAAAGATAATTTAGAATAATTTAGCAGAACAACGCGATCGATGCGAATTTTTTCAAGTACACGAGAAAAATAAACAATTTTTGCAAACGTAATCACTGACGTAACAAATGAATACAAAGAGTTTTTAATTTTTAATTTTTTATAAACAAACGAGCAAAAGATGTAAACAATGGAAAGAAACAAGAAAGGATATTACTATAAGTACTTTTCTAGTATAACATTTAATCTTATAATATTGCTGACATACTGTTCATTAATTCATAGCTTTTGATTAATTTTAGGTATCTATTTGCAAGATGGTCAAACTAGCAAATATACCACCGTTAACATCAAAATCCGGATCAAAATCCATTGATTCGGCATCTACAATCAATACGATTTCTCCAACATCAGCTCAAGTTAAATTGATAGAGAGACGATATCAACAACAGAACCGAATATTAGCTAAAAAGAATGAAGAGCTGATGTCTCAGGTATCTAACCTTATGGATCAGTCTGTTATATCGCACAAAGAGAATTTGAAATTAAGACATACAATAATAAAGCTTAAAGATAAGATGAACGCATATATAAATACACTAGAACATAGTTTCATGGGACAAATGATTGAATTAGACAATCTAAAGACAAATATAGGATTATTACATGGTACATCAAACGGCCGTTCTTTCCAAGATCTTAAGCTTACTAAGATGAAAGATATCAAATCTTATAATAGCCAATTTGAAAGAGGCACTGCATATGAACCACTTACAACAAGAAGAAAGTCAACTTTATTCAGAAAGAGTGACAACGACTTAACTGCGCAGTTTCAAAAGGATATACTTACCAAAAGGGATAGTGCTAACCTTTTAGAGTTGCCTATCCCTGAAATGAGCGAGGAGAGCGAACCAATTAGAGATGATATACAAGCCACGAAGACACTACAACCACTAAGCATATATAAACCTCTTCAAATGAGTGAAATACCATCTTCTCAGCAAGGAAAACAACAACAAAGACAATCTAGCATCACGAATTTACAAGAGCAAGATTCCCCTGAAGATATGGAACTCGATGAATCATTAGAGTATGTTTCTGTCAAATCATTGAACTTAGATATCAACCCATACACAGACAAGGATATTGAAACACACCTAAACCTAAAGCCAAATGAAATAATAGATGAAACGACAAATGAGTCTGGTTGTTTCTCATCTATCAAAGATACAGGAGCAACGGACACTTCTGATATAATTTCTACCCCTAAGGAAGAACATTTATCCTCTAAGAAGAGTGAACATCATAAGAATTTACAGCCAAATTTAAAGATAACCAAAAAACCAAGTTTGAAACCAGACCTCAACTTGAAAACCAATGAGGCAACTGATTCCATTCCTAAAAAATTAAAGAATTTTGATTACAAATCACGCAAATCAATAGGTTTAGAAGATCCATTAGCAATGCCAGCACAATTGAGTAACAAGAGACGTCGTAAGTCGATAAATTATCAACTACCGTCATTACGCAAGAAGATGAGAAGGGAATCTGAAAAATTTGTAGATGCTGTTGGTGGGAATTCACCTCCAATGAGTGAGAGAGTGAAGAAACACATTGGCGTCAATGATGATAAGGAAAATCAAGGCTTGAGTCACATTACATCGAGAAAGAAAGGGTTAGAATTCAGTAAAACTAAGCTGAATACTACCAAACCTTTAAATCCTGTTACATCGAACATATTGAATACAATAAAGGATAATAATACGAAGGATTTCGATTATCAATTTTCACAAGAAGAAGATCCAAGTTCTGTATTTGATTTTTCAGAGTATGATTCTTTACCAAGTTCACTAAATGAAGATACCGGCATTCAAGAAAAGAGAAAGAGTTTGAGAAGTAAGATTAAAAGTAGAAGACAAAGCATTGCTTTCTAGCTTGTAGATAATTAATTAGTTATAGAAATTGTATATTAATATGAGAGATTTATATTTTTTTAAATTATATTTTAGTAGTATACAGAGACAGCAAAAAAAGGAGAAATGCAAGAGAGAGATTATAAGACAAACGCAAGGAAATGGTATTGTATTTGAATTAAACACTCATTTTCATCTTGATAGGTCCATAAGGATTATAATCAACAACTTCAAAATCTTCAAATTTGAAATCATCAATATTTTCAACTTTTCTATTAATTTTCAAAGTTGGGAATTGTCTTGGAGTTCTAGTAATTTGTTCTTTTAAAGCATCAACGTGATCACAATAAACATGCGAGTCACCCATAGTATGAATGAATTCACCTGGTTCCATATCAACAACATGTGCAATCATAACTGTTAAAAGTGCATATGAAGCAATATTGAAAGGAACACCTAAACCCATATCACAAGATCTTTGATACATGATACAACTTAATTTTGGTTTTGAACCATCTTTTGGGAAATTAACATAAAATTGAGCAAAGACATGACATGGTGGTAATGCCATATCTTTAAAAGCTGGTGGATTCCAAGCACTTAAAATAATTCTTCTATCATAAGGATTTGTCTTTAAAGTCTTAATAATTTGTGCAAGTTGATCATAACCTTTATTTGAATAATCAGTATCACAATCAATATAATCAGCACCAAAATGTCTCCATTGAAATCCATAAACAGGTCCTAAATCACCTTCTCTTCTATGTGTTAATCCCAATGAATCTAAATATTCTCTAGATCCATTACCTTCCCAAATCTTAACTCCTTTGGCAGATAATTTCTTACCATCGGTACAACCTTCCACAAACCAAAGTAATTCATGTAAAATACCTTTCATGAAAACTTTCTTAGTAGTTAACAATGGGAATTGTCCATTTGATAAGTTAAATCTTAACTGTGGTGGAGCAAATAAAGAATATGTACCAGTACCTGTTCTATCAGGTCTATGTTCACCTTCATTAAGAATACGTTGACATAGATCTAAGTATGCTTGTTCTTCTGTATTCACAAAATCTGATTCAGTCATTATTTATTATTTCTTGTTATATTTCAAATCAAAATGAGTATATGATATATATCTATCTAGCTATATCTTCCTATTAAGTTGAATATATTATATATAAAGAAACATCTTTTTTTCTTTCAAAATACATAAAATCACTACGCGTTTCTCGTGTTTTAATTACCCAATTACATAATAAATTACTTCATACGCAATACCTCATTATACTAGCCACATGAATACACAGCCACAAATGAAATATAAGTTAGATGAGGCACAACAGTGTAGAGATTCATTCAAAACAACAACAAAATGAATTATAACACAGCCTTTTAAAAAAAGAAAAACACAAAAACACAAAAAAACTGAAAAATGCAAAAAAAAACAAAAAAAAAGAAACAAAAAAACAAAAATGAAAAAGTTGTACAAATAGACCGAAAACAATTGGCGCTCAAGTAATAATAATCTGTCAATCTATAATTATGTGTAAATAAGGTCAGCTTGACTTTTATTCAACATTTAATTGGCTCTTTTCCTTTCCGCATATATTTTTTGCTTTTTTTTTTTTTGATAAATTTTTTTTTTTTTTCCCCTTCCTCGTCCGCTCATTGTCAAATATTTCTGTTGTTGTTAATATGATGGTTGGCATATGCCGCCAGGGCCTTATATATAGAGAGAGCTAGAGAGAGAGAGACAGAGGGAAAGATGTATATAATTATATATATATAATATAACAAGAGACACAGCCTGCAGGCTGCACCTTTTTTTTTTCCAGGGGGGAATTCAGTAAATTATCGTGCCCATACCTTTCACTGTATATTAAGTTAAGGAGTATTATAGGGAAGGATATTGGGAACCCCCTACTGATTACCCTGTAGTTGTACTATTTATCTCGCGCGGCCTTTTACAGCCTGTAGATTTTCTCGTGGTATTTTTTTTTAATTGTTGTATTAAATATTCGCTCGCTGGCTGGCTCGCTCTCTTCACCCCCCCATGTCTTCCATTGCTCACTACTGATAATTTTTCTCTGAAAAAAACCTTCGTCGTGCTAACAAAATCTCAAGTTGCACCAACACCTTTCTTTGAATCTACAACCAACTAAAAAAAAAACCATTTTTTAAATTTAACTATACGTCTTGTATACATAAATAATACTTTAAAACTTTTGTTTTTTTTTGTTAGACAGAACGTATATAGACTAACTATCACATATTCATAATGTTTTCTCAAATTGGTTCTGCTTTCAAGCGTTCTTTGAATGCTGTATGTATTAGTTATTAAATGAATAGTTTAACAAGCAAACAAAACAAAACAAATTATAAAACTATTAAAATACCTTCAATTGATATAAGAATACAAAAGGATTGTAAACAAATTGAATGAACAACTAGGATATACTTATTATTGATATACATTTATACAATTACACATGTTTGAATTCAATACAATTATTATACCTACACCTGGGGGAGTTTTTGCTTTGTCAAGATCAAAATTTATAAGAGGATAAATTTTTTTTTTTTTTGTTTATCCAAATTACATTGTACATGACAACAATTACAAGATACATTATATAACAATCGTTACCTATTAGTTATTTATTATATTTATATCAAAAGTTTATAGATTTATGTTCAAACGGTATCATCATATGAAATCTATCAATATCTCAAAATTTATTTTGTTATTTTTTACTCGCACCTGATTGGCCAATGGACATTTTCAACATTGAAAAGTTAAATTTTAATGTTTTTAAAACTTTATTACTACACTATCGTTATACAATACCTTTATTAAATTCATTACTTATAAATATTACACAATCCTTTTTCGTTTTTTTATGGTTTTTAATGTTTTGTTTTGATGTTCAGTTTTTTTTGTTTCAATTTCACCTAAAAGTACCTTATACTAACATAATTTTTTTTATAAACCCATATAGAGAGCTTTTTCATCCACAGCTAGATCTGAAGTTACTTCAAACACTAAAAAAGTTATCAATGGTGCCGTTGCTGCCACTGGTTTAACCGCAGCTTTTGTTTTATACCAAGATTCACAAACTGCTCAAGCTATGACTGCCGCTGAACACGGTTTACACCCCCCAGCTTACGGTTGGTCTCACAATGGTATGTTTGATTCATTTGATCATGCTGCCATTAGAAGAGGTTTCGTTGTTTACAGAGAAGTCTGTGCCGCTTGTCACTCTTTAGACAGAGTTGCTTGGAGAACATTAGTTGGTGTTTCCCACACTCAAGATGAAGTTAGAGTTATGTGCGAAGAATTCGAATATGACGATGAACCAGATGACCAAGGTAACCCAAGAAAGAGACCAGGTAAATTAGCTGATAACATTCCAGGTCCATACGCTAACGAACAAGCTGCTAGAGCTGCTAACCAAGGTGCCCTACCTCCTGATTTATCATTAATTGTTAAAGCTAGACACGGTGCTTGTGACTATATCTTTGCATTATTAACTGGTTACCCAGATGATCCACCAGCCGGTGTTGTGTTACCTCCAGGAAGTAACTATAATCCATACTTCCCAGGTGGTTCAATTGCTATGGGTAGAGTTTTATTCGATGGTTTAGTTGAATACGAAGATGGTACTGAAGCTACCACCTCTCAAATGGCTAAGGATGTTTCTATTTTCTTAAACTGGGCTGCTGAACCAGAACACGACGAAAGAAAGAGATTAGGTGCTAAGGCTTTAATTGTTGTTACCTCATTATACTTCTTATCCGTCTGGGTTAAGAAATTCAAGTGGGCTCCAATTAAACACAGAAAGATCACTTTCAACCCACCAAGAAAATAAGCAACTATAGAAAGTATCTACAAAAACATTTAAAAAAAAATATTTAATTCCTATCTATTCCTAGAAAATATTTTAATCATCTTCATCATGTTATTCCCTAAAAGAAAACAATATCTTTTCATTATTTTTTGAAAAAAAGCAAACGAACGATAAACAGTAATAGATTATTTAATTTGGTATTACTATTTACTGTTTTATTCATTTTTTTTTCATTTTGGCAAAGAAAACAAATGTTTTTTCTTTCACTTCAAATTCATATATTTATCCATTCTAAACTCTCAAATCATTACATTCGAATACATCTCATCAAAATAAACATAAAGTCAATATCCGAATAGGATTATTTGATTGAAATGAAATTTTTTCACTGAAATAAAGTCAAAAGAAGAATTGAATTTCTTTCCCTTTATTTTAATTTAAATCTTTCAAATCTTTTCAATCTTATTCGATAATGTACTTTTCTATTATTTTTTTGTTTTGTTTTGTTATGTAATTATATATTGTTATTAAATTATCATTTTTATTCTAAATTATAAACTATTACTATCATTAAATACCCCCTGTTTCGTAAGTAAGAGTAACACATTTATTAGTAAATAGTCGTCAGTGATTCGATGGAGTCATTTCAAGATTAATGGGCTGCGTAAACTTTGTCTCTTACGTAAGTGATGTTGATTTTTTTTTCAAGATTACATAATAACATAAAACTAACACAAAAAGATGTAAACATGACGATATTCAGTTTATATATTTGTATTATTTAATCGATATTAACTGGTGCTCAACTATATATATATATATATATATATATATCACTTTTATACATTTGTCTAAGTATGGAGTTTGATAATGAGAATGGTGCAGATCAACAACAAGTCATTGTAAACACTGTGATCAATGCTAATAATGCATTTATATCATCTTTAGATCATTTACCTTGTGATGTTATACGATCACTATGGTTAGTGCAATCTTTGAATTTAAAGAACGAGAAGATTAAAGATGAATTAGCTGGTATTATATACTCTATAAGGCGATCGAAACAAGAGAAGGAAAATATTAAACTTCCTAAATCGACATTACTCAAATTATTTACTTTGAAGAAACAACTTGTTAGAAATTCACAAGAACTTGTATCAGAGTCAAAGCATCTAAGAATAATTCTTACCAACCACAACACAACTGTCAATAATGATATACAAATAATGGAAGAGTTGAGGAGTTATAAGAAAGCAATAGTGACAGAGGATCGTAATTCAGATTCCTTCTGTAAGTTTAAGAGAGATTTCATTGCTGAACGTGAAGGTAAGAAACGTGCAGAAATTTATGATGATCCACTAGTTATCAAACCTTCAAGTGAAACCTCATCTTCTGAAGATAGTTATAACACAGAGATTCAAGCGATACAACCTATCAAAATCAAATTGAAAACTCCTGAAGGTATCAGTGAAGTGAAGGTAGACACCGATTTAAGGATTAAACGAAAAGTGGAAACATTTATAGATCTGACGGAATCCGAAAGAAAAAAACCAAAGAAGGAAAAGTCAGTCTATAAACTTGAAAAAGAAAAGAAGGCGGCAACTGCAGCTGCAGCAGTAGCAACAGAAATGGCTATACAAAAACAACATAAATTGAAAGAAAAAGAAGCACTACGAGCAGCATTAGAGGCTGAAAAGGAAGTAAAAAAATTAAAGAAAGAACAAGCTGAAGCTGATAAGAAAGCAAAGTTAGAAGCTAACGAGCAAACAGCTATTTTAACCGCTTTAGAAGCCGCAGAAAATGAGGATAATCAACTTTACTGTATCTGTAGAGGTCCATCTACAGGTAGAATGATAGCCTGTGATAATTCCAAATGTCATACGGAATGGTTTCATTATAAATGTGTGGGCCTTTATAAAGATCCAGGAAAAGAAAATTGGTTCTGTTCACCTGCTTGTGAGTCACAATTTCGGGATAAAACTGTCAAAAAGAGAAGAAAGAAAAAAAGATCAAGTTACTAATGTAATTTGAGTCAGGTGTAATTGTAAACTACTGTATAATATTTATGTATCATTTAATGTATTGATTAAAATCGAACCATTGTAAGAGGTAAATCCATAAGTCAAAGATACTGATCATCATAAAAAGAAAGAAAAAACATTTGATAAGATAATCAATCAGATCATGCATAATATTTTTTAAATGCGAAACAAAAGTCCGAGAAGAAATGATTTAAAGCGAAAACAGAAAATAAAGGGAAATCAAACTTCTTGTTTATATATATATATATCTGCATTTTCTTGGTAGATACACACTAGGAATATGGTTCACGTTTTGTATCATCACAATATATAATTAGCTATAACCATGTTTACTTTGAAAAGTAACAAAAGAACAGTTACGTTGTTAACGAGAATACTACATCGTTGTAATTCAACCATGACACTACCCAAACCCAAACTAATAACTTTAGATGCGTATGATACGATATATACCCCTATAAGGTCTATCCCTGAACAATATAATGAAATAGCATCAAAATATTCACCATCTTTGGTGCTTCCTGCAAGTGAACTATCTAGCCAATTTTTGATCCAATTTAAGAAATCGAATAATATTTATCCAAACTATGGGAAATCTCAAAATTTAACAATTAAGGAATTTTGGTATAAAACATTGGTAGGTTTATATTCACCGTATAATACTGGAGATAAATCAATCGAACCTTCTAATTTGGATTCAATGGTTCATGAGATAATATCACATTTTGAAACTATACAAGCATATAAGATTTTCCCCGATGTTGTACCATTCTTATCAAGTTGTCATGCAGATGGTGGTATAATCGGAGGAGTCTGTATTGCATCCAATGCAGACGAAGGTGTTAATAGACTAATCATTGATGTTTTCGGATTAAGAAGATACTTAAATCCAAAGGATGTTTATCTCAGTTACAATTTAGAAGTTAGTAAGCCAAATCCCAAATTTTTAGATATGATTGTTAATGACAGAACTTCAGGTGAAACTAAAAGAGAAGAGTTAATTAAAGGGATGTGGCACATTGGTGATGAATATAGTAAAGACGTTGAATGTGCATTGAATTTTGGCATTGGTGCAATTCTTTTAGATAGAGAGGGGAAAAGTGGGTACCTTGACTTGAGTACTCCAGGTGGGGATATTAAAAAAGTTCATGATAGATTTTATGTTGTCAAATCTTTGATCCAAGTATTGGAGTTATTCGGATTAAGGTCTGAAAATATAGATTCGAAAGGTTAGAATTTGGATAAACAATAAACAAAAATAAATAGAAAACAAAACACACGCACGCAAAAAGAGATAAGAGAGGAGACAATATGAAGGCATACAAAATAACCTTTATATAAATCAAACACATAAATAAAAATGCCATACATAAACTTAAATACAGAAAACGACAATGACAATAGGTACTCTATTCAGATAAATAAATATAAATATTTGTATATTTTAAGTATAATTGTTTTTCCTTTTCTTTTGAGAGTAAAATCACAGCAAAATGAATAGAAATAAAGATAATAAAAAAAAAAAAAAAAAGAAACGCATCCTTGAAACAACAGTACAAAAGAACCACAAAGTGAGAGAGAAAAATTTTAAACAATGGATGGACAGGACACAAATACTAAAACAAAAAAGACAGAAACAAAAACAAAAAAACCAAACATAAAATGATAAAAGCACACAGAGAGTAAATAAAGGACAAAGGGAAGAAGGAACTAGACAATCATCCAGATGGAAAGCGAAATTAAAACTATTAAAATAATGGCAGTAACTATACCGGCACCAACTTTATCTTTTTGTTTAACAACAATTTTATTTGCATTTGTAGTAATTTCAGCATCTGAACCAGCTGTATAATCAACTTCTGAAGAACCACCTTCCTCAAGTGAGTATGGACCAGGACGATCCAAGACTAAAGTATTTTGAATAATTTCCAATGCTGACATTTGTTCACCTAAACCATACCAGTTATCCCAACCACCATAAGCCCAATTAATACCACATGTATGACCATCAGAACCACCAGAACATGATTCTGCAGCACCTGCAGCAGAGGCATCTATAATAGTCATAACTTTATCACGGTATTCAGGGACTAATTTTGCAGTTGCACCTAAACATCTTGAAAAAATTGATTTGAAAGATCTTTGATCGTTATTACAAGTACCAGAAGTTTCACACTGTCTCTCATAAATAATATTTGAACCAGATGAATTTAAGAATGTATTTTCAATACCTGTATAATATTTACCAACTTCTGTTAACCAACGGTCTTCACCTGTATAGTTATAAAGATAGGCACAACCTGCTAACATTAAACCATAGTTATAAGAATATTCAACTTTTGACACAGTTGAACAATTATCAGTTGAAATTTCAGCACCATCATAAACTTGATAAGCATCACCATTAGTAACAACAAATGGAACAGTTTCAGTTAACCAAGTGTAAACTTTTTCAGCAGTTTCAACATATGTATCATTTGAAGTATATCTAGCTAATCTTGCACTAATATGGAATAAAGCACCATTTGAAATTGTATTTTTATAATCATAACCATTATTCCAGGTAAACATTTGCCATCTTAAACCACCATCACAATTATCTTCATCCCATCTAGACCACATTGTAGTATATGTAGCTTGAGCTAATGCAATCCAACTAACATCAGAATCTGTTGGATTTGTAAAATTTCTTTCAGCTGCTTCTAATGCAACAAACCCCCAAAAAGCTTGATCATCATTACCTTCTGTTAGTGATTGATTCGATGGAATAAAATCATAGTCTGAACCTGCTTGGTGTAATATAGCTTCCATAATCATATCTTCATAGGTATCATTTTCACAAAAATGCCATGTACCAAGTAAACCACCAAAAGCTTCACCTGCTTCCCACCAATAATATGGTGATTGAAACATACCAATTGTACCACCGTATCTAATACCTTCATAATAATCCATCATACCATTGATAATTGAAGTTGCAGCTGCACAAACTGAATCTTGATCACCAACTGTTAATGATAATGAATATGCATTTTGAATAAATAGTGATATTATCACAACTGATGAAAGTATATTTGATAGTATATTTTTAAGCAAAATCATATTGTAATACTATAATTTATTTATATTTATATTTATATTTATATATATATATAATATATATATCTATATATTAATGTAAATGTAAAAAAATAAAAAATAATACTTGATCAGACTAGATCATATACGTAATAAATATAATAAATTTATAAATAGCACAGTAAATGAAAAAAAAAATCAAAAAAAAAGAAAAAAAAAAATTGTTTGTATGTAACAGACAAATATTGCAATTTCGATTGTCTCATTTTATTTTCTCTCTTTTTAAAAAAAAACAAAAATACATTATGTAATACTATATACAGTATATATTCTATAATAAGTTTAATATATAATTAAACAAAAATAGAGGCTTATCCTTTCTTTTTTTTTTTGTTTTTTGTTTTTTAATCATCCATTAATCTATTATGATATAACAAATTAGAAATAATATATGTAATATAGTATGAGTACAACATACATTAAAACTATCTTTGATAGATATTTTAGCAAATTATACTCTTATTAGATCCCACTTTACTATATCGATAGCCTTAATGTATATAACACCTGTAAAAAAATTAAAAACTTGATTATATAATCACAAATCTTTTATTATGAAATTATTACGTAATAAATAAATAAATCCTAATTAATTACACATCTTTACACACATATAATATATTAATTACGTCATATTTTTTTATCTTTCAAGAATTGATGAGATTACATAATCTTCAATTATAA
>JAJLSX010000055.1:63055-83228 GCA_030567815.1 Ogataea piceae | reverse complement strand
TGCACGATCGATCGAGAAGGGCCGCTGAGAGGGAGACAGGTACAGACAGACAGACAGACGGAGGGATTACAAAAATTAAAATAAATAAAAATTTGAGGATTACGTGTGTTTAGTGTGTGTAACTTGTAAATTCTACTTTGATTGATCTATGATTCCTTTTTGTCTTTTGTTATTATTTATTTTTAATTTTTAGAGTTGTATTTATACATAGACAATATTGGGTTTGTAAATATAATATACATTGTATTTTACAATAGATTATCGTTTCAAGTGCTTTTTTTTTGTTTTTGTTGTAAAGGGTACAGATCAGTTTTTTTTTTTTTTTAATACTATAAAGTAAACAAGACAAAGAGGCAAACCTCCTTTTTTTATTATTTTATACACCACTCCTATACCATTGGTTTACAATATCCTTTTATATTATATACTTTGATATCTCACTTGATTAATATACAAACATGTCAGATAAAGTTGATCCAGTGATTTCAGATATCTTGAGAAAGATTGAGAGGGAAAAAAATATTGCATTAGGTGCAAGTAATTTAAGAAAAGAGACAACCAATTCTATGGTTATTCAAAGATGTAATACATCAATTAGAGAAGCTCAAAAGAATATTGAATATTTAGAACAAACTTTAAAGAAACTTCAAATTCAAAGATCAAATGAACAATATGCATCAGCTCAACGATCCACAAATTCAAAAGATTCAGATGATACATTAAATTATTCATCCAATTTCACCAATACCAATACCAATAATAATACCAATACCAATAATAATAACGATAATAATAATAATAGCAATAATAATAATGACAATTCAAATAATAGTGTTGGTAATAACAATATCAATGATTATTCGAGACAACAACAACAACAACGAATTAATAGACCAACTTTTACAGTTTTAGATCTATTGAAATATGAGTGTCCATCATTGGGTCATAGAATTCAATATATGTTGCAACAATTAGAATTTAAAATTCAAGTTGAAGATCAATATAGAGCAGCAAATGAAAAGATTTTAAAATTATATCAAATGGAAGGTGATCAACGTAGTATTGCAGCTGCAGCTGATGGTAGAAATGATAGTGATAGAAAAGTTCAATTAATGAAAAAAGCTTTAAAACAATACCAATCAATGTATATTGATATCGATGAAGTTTCACGTGAAAATGAAAATATTAATACTTTACGTAAAAATCCATTGACTGGTATTTTAACAATTACAATTACAACAGTTAGAAATGTTGATCATATTGCATCACCATTATTTTCAAGAAATCCTGAATCAATTGTCACAATTAAAATTGATGATGTTGAAAGGGCTAGAACTAAAGGTTCAAGAAATGATCGTTGGAATGAAACTTTTGAAATTGATGTTGAAAATGCCAATGAAGTTGGTTTAACAGTTTATGATAAAGGTGATTCTGCTTTAATTCCAGTTGCATTGGCTTGGTTACCACTATCTGATATCGCAGAAGAAATCCGTAGAAAAAAAGTTGTTCAAGAGCGTGGTAATACAAGTGATTGGATTAGTGCTTCATCTTTACAACAATCAAATAGATCTCTACCTCCATTACCTAAGACTAATTTGTCAAATGATATTAATAACTTAAATTTAACAGAGACTACTTCAGCATCATCTCAAAATCAACCTTCATCATTATCATCTTCTTCATCATCTGCTCTTGGTAGTACTAATAATACAGTTGCCACTGGTCCAATTTCTTCAACATGTTGGTTTGAACTTGCTCAAACTGGTCAAATATTAGTTACAATTGGTTTTACAAAGGCAAATGAAAATAAAAGAGGTGGGGAATACGTTTTTGGTGGCGGACTTGGTCGTCATGGTGCCATTAAACAACGTAAAGAAGAAGTTTTCGAACATCATGGTCATAAATTTGTTCAAAAACAATTTTATAATATTATGTCATGTGCTGTTTGTGGTGACTTTTTAAGATACAATGGTCTTCAATGTGAAGATTGTAGATTCTTATGCCATAAAAAATGTTATAAAAATGTCATTAGTAAGTGTATCTCAAAATCAAGTACCGATACATTATCTGATGAAACTAAATTGAATCATCGTATTCCTCATAGATTTGAACAAGTTGCTAATCGTGGTACGAAATGGTGTTGTCATTGTGGTTATATCTTACCTTGGGGTCGTAAGAATGTTAGAAAATGTTCTGAATGTGGAATAATGTGTCATGCAGCTTGTTCACACTTAGTTCCTGATTTCTGTGGTATGTCAATTGAAAAGGCTAGTCAAATATTATCTGCTATTAAATCAACTCAAGAACATAAGACCCATACTTCAGTTCCAACAACTACTACTACTGCTAGACGTAATAAATTACCTCCTGGTACAAATTCTAAAGCTGATACTTCTATCAGTTCAATTACTGAACCTATTCAAAGAGGTAAAATTATTGTTCCTCCTTCAGTTCCTTCTTCATATTCAAAAGCTGATACATCCTCTTCATCGTTCTCATACCCTGAACAAGCAGTTACAAAACAATCTTACCAACCTCAATCTCAACCACAATCCCACCCTAAACCTCAATCTCAACCTCAATCACAACCTAAATATCAGGATCACCGTTTACCAGATGTTCCACAATCTACCATTAACTACAAGGCCGATTCAGATCTTCAAATTCCAAAGAGTTACCCTCAATCACCTTCCAAGACTGAGACAAAACAACCTTCTGCAGTTCAAAATACTGAATCCCATGAAAAAAAAGTTGCTCAAACTTCTCCACAACATCATAATCATCAACAACAACAATCCCATCATCAACATCGTTCAAAACAACGTCGTCATCGTCACAGATATGGATTAGATGATTTCAATTTCCTTGCAGTTTTAGGTAAAGGTAATTTTGGTAAAGTTATGCTTGCAGAATCTGTTCATTCTTCTCAATTATGTGCAATCAAAGTTTTAAAGAAAGATTTCATTATTCAAAATGATGAAGTTGAAAGTACTAAATCTGAAAAGAGAGTTTTCATGATTGCTAATAAAGGTAAACATCCATTCTTATTAAACCTACATCAATGTTTCCAAACAGAAAATCGTATCTATTTCGTTATGGAATATATCACAGGTGGTGATTTAATGTGGCACGTTCAAAAAAATAGGTTCTCTCTTAGAAGAGCGCAATTCTATGCTGCAGAAGTCTTATTGGCATTGAAATTCTTACATGAAAGTGGTGTTGTTTACCGTGATTTGAAATTAGATAATATTTTACTGACTGTTGATGGTCATATTAAACTTGCCGATTATGGTTTATGTAAAGAAAATATGTGGCATGGTAATAAGACATCAACATTCTGTGGTACACCAGAATTAATGGCACCAGAAATTTTGAAAGAACAAGGTTATGATAAAGCAGTTGATTGGTGGGCATTTGGTGTCTTATTATATCAAATGTTATTGACTAAATCTCCTTTCAAAGGTGAAGATGAAGATGAAGTTTTCAATGCTATCTTAACAGATGAACCATTATACCCAATTAATATGGCAAGAGAAGCAGTTGATATTTTACAAAGATTATTAACCAGAGATCCAACGATAAGATTAGGTTCTGGTCCTACAGATGCTGAAGAAATCATGGCACATCCATATTTTTCTAATATTAACTTTGATGATATCTTCCACTGTCGTACTGCTCCTCCATTTATTCCAGATGTTAAAGATCCACGTGATCCTACTTGTTTCGATGAAGAATTTACATCACAAGCTGCAAAATTAACACCTGTTAACTCTCTGTTATCTCCAACAATGCAAGAAATGTTCCGTGGTTTTACATATGTTAATGATGAGAATGAACTGTGATGAAGCAGCTATTTATTTTTGAAATTTATATAAATTACTTGACTACTAAGTACAAATAGTAGATCCTCTATATCCATCTATATATATATCTATGTTATGATATTATCAATGTCAGTGAAAAGAAAAAAAAGTTTGATAAAGTTACATAAAAGTGTGTTAGAACTGTCTGTATACGTAGAAAACCAAAAAAAAAGAAAGAAAATGCCATGTACGAAATAATTAGAGAGCGAGAGAGATCTCGGATCAAACATGACCCTCAGCGCTCACGTAATTTTTTGGCGTGAGAATTTAGCATGGAAAAAAAAATTTGTAGTGAATTGCACGGCACAGGTGGCCATAAACTACACAAGTGTACGTACCTACGCCATTCCACTCCGCACCTTCCAGCATTTTATGTGGGCATCATTGTAACTGTCATTTGCTGAAGATCTAAAATTGATTTATATATTTGAATTAAATTAAACGTTTATTTATAATTATAATCTGACATACCATATCAACATATATATACCTTACTCCTTTGATCAATATAGAAACACATTAAAATGTCTGAACAATTGATTGTACCAACATTGGCTGATCTTGAGTCATTTGATTTATATGGGAAGCTTCAAACAACATTCAAGCAAGCTGAAAGCAATGGAGATTTAGTTTTCTCCAAAGCTACATCTGAAATAGTGAAA
Organism: Ogataea piceae; assembly: GCA_030567815.1. Classification (NCBI taxonomy): domain Eukaryota; kingdom Fungi; phylum Ascomycota; class Pichiomycetes; order Pichiales; family Pichiaceae; genus Ogataea; species Ogataea piceae. The sequence continues at coordinate 78,703 of JAJLSX010000055.1, read as the reverse complement.
GATCCACAAACTAAGATGACATACGAGTTAAAGATTGTTGAAGGATTAAGTAAAAGACCTATCAATAGACCAACTCAGAGTGGAACAGGTGAGCAAACAACTGCTGAAAAATTAGAAGCAGTCAAAGCGAAAAATCCATTTATGAAGCCAGAACCAAAATTAACACTGATTGATGATTTGGTCAAGGATTACAGATTAATTTTAAATAAATTCCCAAATACTGAAGAACATTTCATATTGGTTACTAAAGAGTTTGTCCAACAGGATACATTATTAAAACCAATTGAATTACAATTGATGCAATCAATCTTAACTAACATCAACAGTAATGAATCATTAGACGGTGGTAAATTCTTTGCATTTTTCAATTCTGGTCCAGAATCAGGTTACTCTCAATTCCATAAACATATTCAATTTATGAAATTACCTAAAAATTTCCCAGTTTATCAAAATCAAGTTGTGTCAAATACCGAATATTTTATCCCAAGAGGAACTGCAACTAGTAAAAATGCAGTTTTCAAGAAAGGATTATCATTCAAACATTTCATATTGAAAATTCCAACCGTTGATGAAACAAAAGATGCCGAAGAGCATGAACAAGTATTAGCTATGCTATACATGTATTTAATTAGAACAGTTTTAAATATCTTCAGAGAACATGATATCGATTCCAGTAAGATCAGTTATAATCTCTTGATGATGGAAGATTGGATGATGATAATACCTAGACGTCACGCTTTCTATAATGGTATTTGGCAAAATTCATTAGGATTTATGGGTCTATTCAATGCCAAAGATCAAGAAACAAAGGATAAAATTTTAGAGGCTGGATTCAGTAAAATCTTACAAGAATGTGGATTCCCTGTGGAAGAAGAAGAAGAAAAAATTGTTTATAACGAATATAGTTACTAAGTATATAAATTTTACATACTACATTTACCTGAATTTAATATAATAATAAAAAATCACAAGTGATTATATATTGAATGATTTAACTATAGATCCAAGAGAATAACATAAAATGACGATAAACGCTAACATAGTCTTTATATGATTGTAGCACACATATATGACAACTATGAAATAATACACGTAACCATAAACAAGTAATAAATAATTTAAATATACTTAAATTTATTTGCTGATGGTAATGTTGTTTAATAAGTCCTTTTCAGCAGCTTCAGCTTCAGCTTCTAAGATGTATGGTTCTAAGTAAGAAATATCTTCTTCTGGCTTTAAAGCCTTTGAAGCTGGTAAAATAGATTGTGATAAAGCTAATTGATGAGCAGTCAAGATTCTGTAGTTTCTAGCGTATGATTCTTGAGTTGGTAATCTTGAGATAGCCTTTTGCATAGCTGGGCTTTCTTCCATTAATAAATCATCTAATCTGTATTAAAAGGGTGGATAAGTGTTCCAATAGGAACAATTATAAAATGTTAGTAAAAAAAAGTTATGGTTATAGAAACAAACAAAGCAATAAAATAAACTTGAACTGATGTATTTAGAAGTATACTTTTATCAAATGGTAGATACTATTGTACAAAGAAAAACACAAATCTTGTATAGCTAATAAATAGAATAATTAAGAGTATGAACAATTTGACTTATAATTAAATGTGTGCTTTCTAATAACTTATTATCTCACAATAAAGGAAAATAATGAATCCATTGTATATGCTGTTTTAAACTAAATCCTCCAAACACAATTGTACTGAAGATACTAACTATACGATACTTTGTTGAGTATTTGACATTTATCACAGGTATTGAATGTACTATCAATGAAGTAATATTTATTTACTTGTTTGTTTATCCAAATGAATGCTAAGAAAAAACTTACCTTAAACCCATTTCTCTGTAACCAGCTAAGTTGGTGAAGACCTTTGAAGCTGGTAAAGCAATCTTTCTTAAGATTGGAGTCTTTAAGATGTATTGAGCGGTGTTTCTAACAGCAGTGAATGAAGACATTTTTATAAATTTTTTTGATTGAAATTGCTTTAAAAAACTAGATAATAACAAAAAGGTGGAATAGTTTCTATTTAATATACTCTATTTCAATTAATCAAGTACACTATATGTTGTTTTCAATGAAATCCAATTGGTTACAGTATCAACACAAACAATTGAAGATTCTCTCTCACTTCCTCCCTCTCTCTCTCTCTCTCACTCCCACTCTCACTCACCAAAAGTTTTCTTTTTTTTTTTTTTCTTTTAATTTTTTTTTTTTGCTTTTTTTTTCTTTAATTACAAAAATTCAGTACGTAATCACACTATAAATATTATGTAATTTATTAAAATTGTTAATTTTATTTCTAAAACTCGTTCGCTGATTGGCTCTTTATCCACACCCATACACTTTATGTAAATTATATTATGTAATTCTAGTAAAACTGTATAATTACAGTCGATCGACGTATTATTTATATAAAATTGAGATCTTACATAATTATCGACCCCTTAGATTTTATATATATATATATATTTATAAGTTCTGCTAGCTGTAAATTACAATTGGGTAAACGGATTCCTAAAGTTTTATGAGAGAGATAGGATATATAATTTGAACCTAGTTCTGCCTCACTGCAGTATACCAAGTTTGTAATTAGTTCTAGAGATGCAATGAGTCCTTGGTAAAAAGTATATATATGTTATAATTATATAAAGTTAAATGTTTACAACTGGTTTTAAAATACTTTCATCGCATTAACTATCTCAAACACATTGCAATGTGTAAGAGAGTAATCATCTTTTCCTCTAATCTTATTACTATCTTCTTTGTATGTCTAATACAACACATAATTGACTAACAAATCCTCTAATTGTGTACGCACACACGTAAGATGACGACTAAAACCCATGAGCTAGATCCCCGCGAAGATCTGAAATCTTGTCGTTGATCTGCCAATTTTCAGTACATGTACGTTAAAGATTATATCGGGTGGTTGGTGCGGTTAATCCGTTTACAGTAAATTCATATGTAAGTTATGACTAACATATCTTATCAAAAGATATAGTATTCAAATCACACTCCTACAAATATATCTCAGTACATATATACCCCTTCACATAAATCCTTTCACAACCAACTAATAAAAACCATGGATAATCTGGAAATACTGACACTAAATGTATCTAAATTTACACCTATTGAATCTGAGTTAATTTCACTTTTAAATAAAGGTTACAACAAACCAAGATACAAGTATGGACTGATTCAATCCCCTAGACTTAAGAAATCATTGAGCCAAGACTTAATTATAGTTGATGATAATAACTCTTACTTATCATTATGCATTGCTCCAAAGACTAATACTCCAGCTATATTCCACACCAATGACGATGGATCTACATATACAAAAAAGTTAGTTGAATGTTTCCCAGTTACAACCATACCTTACAGTAACATCACATATAGTTACTCCCACGATAGATTAATAGAACTTATTAAAGAAGGTGATTTAGAGCATAGATTGATTGGCACCATAGGAATTAAACCATTTGAAGGTAAGATTGATGAATTTGAACTTACTGCATTTACTTCATTCTATCCAAAAATTGCACCTTTAATGATAAATTTTATTGAAAATTTCTGTAAAGATAAATTAAATGCTACTTATTTATGGGCAGATGTTATCAAGAAACATGAATTAGTGGAATATTATGAAAAATATGGTTACAAATTAGTTAAAGAAATATTATGTAAGGTTGATCCAGTGACACAATTTGTTGTTGGTAGTGATGAATTAGAAGATGGAGTGAAAGCTTCAGAAGATTTCACTTTAAGTTTAATGAAGAAAGGCTTAGAATAGATTTGTGTACCCTATAATATATATATAGAAATGCATAGTCGACATATAGATCGATCAGATCAGATCGATCAGATCACACCATATCTCTAGTTAAATCGATACACATAATAAATAGTTCCCCATCAAAATAGACGGTGTAAGGATGCATATTGGTAAAATATTTAAATTTGTCGAAAACTTTCCCCCCAAAACAAAAAAAAAGAAAAAAGAAAAAAGAAAAAAAAATTAAAGAAAGAAATGAAAAAAAGTTGGTTCAAAAATAAAAGTGAGCTTGATGGATTAATGCATTGCTGTACCAAAATTTTTGAAAATTGAAAATACTTAACTTTACCAACTAATAGCATTCATCTATATATGTACTGTTTGAAAAATTGTCTATCAACATTCAAATCAAGACAATTTACTAGAAACTACGCAAAAAAGATAAGTGTTAAAGGATCACCAAAGAAAGGTTTAAGTACTAAAAAAATGACTACTGAATTTAACAGAGAAGCTTTAGAATCTGTCTTAAAGAGAAGATTCTTCTATGCCCCAGCATTCGAACTATATGGTGGTGTTTCAGGTTTATTTGACTATGGTCCACCAGGTTGTGCTTTACAAGCCAACGTTGTTGATGTTTGGAGAAAGCATTTCATCTTGGAAGAAGATATGTTAGAAGTTGACACCACCATGTTAACCCCATACGAAGTTTTAAAGACTTCAGGTCACGTTGATAAGTTTTCTGATTGGATGTGTCGTGACTTAAAGACTGGTGAAATTTTCAGAGCTGATCATTTAATTGAAGAAGTTTTAGAAGCCAGATTAAAGGGTGATAAGGAATCCAGAGGTGAAGTTGTCGAAGAAGTTGAAGAAGATGACCAAAAGAAGAAGAGAAAGAAGAAGGTTAAGGAAATTAAGGCTGTCAAGTTAGAAGATTCAGTTAAAGAAGAATATGAATATATCTTAGCTAAGATTGATGGTTACTCAGGTATTGAAATGGGTGAAATCATGGTTAAACATAACATTGGTAACCCAGCTAATGGTGAACCATTAGAATTACCAAAGGAATTCAATTTAATGTTTGAAACTGCTATTGGTCCATCTGGTCAATTAAAGGGTTATTTAAGACCAGAAACTGCCCAAGGTCAATTCTTAAACTTCAACAAACTTTTAGATTTCAACAATGAAAAGATGCCATTTGCATCTGCATCAATTGGTAAATCATTCAGAAATGAAATTTCACCAAGAGCAGGTTTATTAAGAGTTAGAGAATTTTTAATGGCTGAAATTGAACATTTTGTTGATCCAGAAGATAAATCACATGCAGGTTTCAGCTCCATTAAAGATTTAAAATTATCTTTCTTACCAAAAGAAATTCAACAAGCTGGTAAAACCGAGATTGTTGAAACTACTGTTGGTGAAGCTGTTGCTTCAGGTATGGTTGATAACCAAACTTTAGGTTATTTCATTGCTAGAATTTTCTTATTCTTAACTAAGATTGGTGTTGATCCAACTAAATTAAGATTCAGACAACACATGTCAAACGAAATGGCCCATTATGCTCAAGATTGTTGGGATGCTGAATTACAAACTTCTTATGGTTGGATTGAATGTGTTGGTTGTGCTGATAGATCAGCATATGATTTAACCGTTCATGCTGCTAGAACAAACGTTAAATTAACTGTTAGACAAGCATTACCAGAACCAAAGATTGTTGAAAGATTAGAATGTGAAATTGACAAGAAGAAATTTGGTCCAAAATTCAGAAAAGATGCTTCTAAAGTTGAACAATGGTTAACATCAAGAACTGAATGTGAATTAGAGGATTTAGCTAAAGAATTAGAAGAAAACTTAAAGATTACTGCAAAGATTCCAGATACTACAGTTGAAGAAATAGAAATTCCAAACGAATTAATTACCATTGAAAAGAGATCAAGAACTGAACATATTAGAGAATATACTCCAAATGTTATTGAACCATCATTTGGTATTGGACGTATCTTATATTCAGTCTTTGAACATTCATTCTGGACCAGACCTGAAGATTCAGCAAGAGCCGTCTTATCATTACCACCTTTAGTTGCACCAACTAAAGTTTTATTAGTTCCATTATCAAACAATGAAACTTTACAACCAGTCTTAAAATTAGTTAAAGATAAATTAAAGACCTACACAATCCCATTCAAAGTTGATGATTCATCAGCATCAATTGGTAAGAGATATGCCCGTAATGATGAATTAGGTACTCCATTCGGTATCACCATTGATTTCGAATCTGTTGAAGATCAATCAGTTACTTTAAGAGAAAGAGATTCAACTAAACAAGTTAGAGGTTCTGTTGAAAACGTTGTTGAAGCAATCTTAAACATTACCTATAAAGGTTACACTTGGGATGAAGGTGTCAAGAATTTGACCCCATTCGAAACTAAATCAGACGAATAAATATCTCTATATAATATATGGTATATATATATAAATAATACTACTCTTTCATTATACCGTTTTGTGTATATATCAAGAAAAATGAGACATTGTTTAATTTTAGACTCTGAAAAGAAGAATTCCCAAATTTCCATATTTCCATATCTCTCCCTCCCTCCCCCCTACCCCCAACTATACAAACATACATACCTCTATACTGAATGTTATACAACTAACCAACCTCAATGGAAACCACACCATGAGATACAACTCCTTCAAATCTTAATTGTAATATTTAAGTATATTTAAGTATATATATATATACTCCTCTAAAGAAATGAATAATAAAATAGCACACATTATACAAGGCAATATAAAGGGGGAAGGAGAGAAGGAGAGAGTGAGGGAAGGGGATAACCACACTTTAAAAATTAATATGGTAATCTTTAAAGATCGATAAAGTTATTTAATTTTTTACGGCATTTAACATATGCAACCGCTTAATTAAAAAATGTAAATCAGGGGAAAAATTAAAAATTAAAAAAGACAAAAAAATTAAAATTAAAATTATAAGGCAGCCCCATAGCAATGGGAAGGAATGTAAATAATATCGCAACGGTCAATTACAAAACGTGTACGTACGTACGTGTAATTGTATAATTTGAATACCACGTAAATTATGCCATCGCATGGTACGTTTTGCACGTACGTACCACAAAATAAATTTACTCATTGCGCGTATAAAATTAAAATTTTTTTTCCCTTTGTTAACACAAATTACGCTTAACGCTTAACGCTCTCCCAGTAATTAATTTTTTTTTTCATTTTCAAAAAAAAAAGAAAACAAAAAAAAAAAATGGACAGTTTTGGTAGACAAAGAATTACAAGAGGGAAAAAAAAAAAAAAAATAATTTGTGAGAGGAAGAGAGGGATTGAAACCAAAGGAAAATAAAATTACCACTTTTGATAAATTTATATATTTATATATATATAACATTATACAGCTTAATATTTCAAACTCAATTGAATAGTTTAAAATCAATTGGTATTTTCAATCTGTATTTATAGTTACGTATAGAGGTTGATTGAGGTTTACAATCACATTCTTTTTATTTTAATTATTCTGTTATTCTCATTCCTTTCATACCGAGTTATATTTGTATTATCAGATTTTATTTTTGTGTATATATAACTATACTTAAGGTTTTCCATTTCTCATTGATATTTAGTTCTTTAATTCTTTTATTTCCTTATAACTTTCTTCTATTTTATATGTTTTGAATGAAGAATACTTTACGTTAAAAAAAAAAAAAGATTTATAACATTCCTTTGATAAACAGATTTTCCTTCTACAAGAGAGAGATAGATAGAGAAAGAGAGAGCGAGAGAATTATATTATATAAATGACAACAACAGATATGTCAACGGATTTGAATACATCCAATTCAACTTCAAAGTTACCATCTTTGGAAGATAATCCAAATTTACCCCGTTATAAAGCTATATTGAATGTCAATGCACTTGCATCCGATGAGATTAATCAAACTGAAGCAATATTAAGATCAAAGAGTCCTAAACCTAAGAAAGCTATCGATTGGAATTCATCAGATGAAGGTAGCGAAGAAGATTATGAAGATGAAGACGAAGAAGAAGATGAAGAAGACGATGCCGAAGACGATGAATATGATGAAATTGAACAAACTGTTATATACGAAGAGAGTAAACCAGACAATGGAAATGATAGAGAAACTTTACATGAATTTTTAGAGCAAGACTCTGAATTACAACCAACAGAGGCTTCAACAGAGTCTGGTACTCGTAGATTCTCCAGTATTGAAGATAAAATTAAACAGACACTCAATTTGAATAGCGATTCAGAAGATAGTTTGGCTGATGTAATACCAGCTGATACAACAGATAATTCAAAGACTCTTGATCCATTGAGGTGTAGAACAATTCCACCTAGTATTATTACAACTAAGAATGATTCAGATTATACCACCAAATCAAATTACTTAATGAATGAGTTAAATTATCAACAATCTGGTGAATTAGAAGGTCCTGATTCTAATCTAAAAATTGATTTTAAAATAATGGATCATCTAAGATCTCCAATATCTGACTCTTTTGAAAAACAAGTTATCCATAAGAATACTTCAATAAACTATGAGTCTTCAACCCCACCTCAAGGTGAATATGTATCATCTTTGAGTAGTGCTAAAAGATTAACAAAACCTAAATCAACAGAATCAAATACCCATGGAACTGAACTTCAACCTGCTGCTTCTTTTAAAGTTACAAATGATCAACCTATTGTTGATGCAGGAACACCAAGTACAATTGGTTCATATAGTTATTCAGAACAACAGAAATTTGGACAACCAACAAGACGTTCATCTGCAACTTCAAGGTCAATAAATTCAGCTGCTGAACGTACAATCAATGAAATTATAGAAGGTTATCACGGTGGTGGATCATTATTGATGGCTGGGTTTTCTGATCAAAGTGCAAAGAGTATAAAGAGTGAAAATGAAAAATCCAATCCTATTACTCCATTAATGCCAAGTGAAAATCCTCAAGCTTTCACTCCACAGTCACAGTTACAACCTTTATCTCAACAAGAGCTACAACAAGAGCAACAACCTCAACAAAAACAACAACAAGAACAACATGATCAACAATTCCAAGGTCCAGAATACCAAGGTCAGCAGGTTCAACAGGTTCAGACGGTTCAGCAGGTTCAGCCGGTTCAACAGGTTCAACAGGTTCAACAGGTTCAACAGGTTCAGCAGGTTCAACAGGTTCAACAAGTTCAACAAGAGCAACATGTTCAACAGGTTCAACAAGTTCAACAAGAGCAACATGTTCAACAAGATCAACAAGATCAACAAGAGCAACAAGAGCAACAAGATCAACAAGGTCAACAAGAGCAACAGGATGAGTTCAAACAACAGTACCAAGAGCAACAAGAGCAACAACATCAACAAGTACAACAGCAAGAACAACATGATTACCAATACCAAGGTAAACAACAACAGCAGCAACAACAAGAGCAACAACAAGACCAACTGCAAGAACAAGAAGAAGATCAAGAACAAGATCAACATCAAGAACGCCAAGAACAACATCTACAACAAGAACAGCTACCTCGACAACCAGAGTACCCAGAGCAAGAGTATCAAAATGGTAAGTATGGAAAGATAGCACCAATGGGAGGTATTTCTGCTTCCAGTTCAACCAGATATGTTTCTTCAGGTAGAAAAGTCAGTGGTGCTTCAACCCCACCTTCAGAACTGAAAAGAAGTAAGACTAAGAAAGTTTTTGGAGGAATAACCAGCTTTGTTTCAAACTTAACATCTGGATCACCAGCATCTTTAAGAAGCCCGTCTTCAAGTGGACCTATAATTTCGAAACCAACAGATTTCCGTCAAGATGCACATGTTGAATATGACTCTAATACAAAGACATTCTTGGGAATTCCTCCGGAATGGGAGGCAAGAATGGTTCAACAAGGTATCACAAAAGAAGATCAAATGAAGAATCCACTGGCTGCCTCTCAAGCTGTGAATTTCTTCACAACAAACTATATGGACGAATCTAGTAAATATATGAAATTACAAGGTCATTACTCTGAAACTAGTCATGATAATGATAATGATAGCTCATTCAATGACAGTGATTATAAGACTCCAAATGTTTCATCATCATCTCAATTTGATTCTGCTACGCCATCTAGTTTTGCCAATTCTAGTTTCTCACGTACCCCAGTGGGAACCCAAGCTGAAGTATTCACTACTCCTCAAAATTCAAGAACTTCTCCAACTGCAACATACACTAATTCACCAGTTCTTGAAGAAGGTACTTCTGCTGATAGAGAATACATACCAAGAAGACAAGCTCCTGCTCCGCCTAGTGCCATACAAAATGGAAGCTCAAGTTCTAATTCATCTCCAAAGACCCTTGGTATAACATCTCCATCTTCACGTTTAGCTCGTAAATTCGGGCTTTCACGTAAGCCAAGTGGTGCTGGTGAGAGACCTATTATTGGCCACCCACAATTGACCTCACCACTCTTGCACCCTGACTCCAAGTCTAAATTGAGATATCCACCTATGAAAACAAACGATATTCTGTTCTCCGACGCTCTTGCCAATCATAATAGCAATTATCTAAGAAATGATGCAGAACCACATCGTCCACCACCACCGCCTCCAAAACAGCTACCTCCAACCTCTCCAACTGCCCAACAAACATCAACCTTCTCTGAAAAAGAGCCAAGTAAAGAACAACACTCCGAACAGAATGACAATGAGAAGGAAGTGGAAATATCAGGGGAAAAATTGAAATCTGATTCACAAGATACTGAACAGAAGGAAGTGATACCACCTGTTCCAACGGGTAGAACAAAGAATTCAAAACCACAATTGACCGAAGCAGAACAAGAGAGAAGACGCCAAGCCAGAAGAGCTAGAGAAAGAAAGACAATGAAAGCTTTAATGGAAATCTGTTCAACTGAAGATCCAAAACAAAAATATCATGACTTTGTCAAGATTGGTCAAGGTGCTTCTGGTGGTGTTTATACTGCCTATGAAGGTGGAACAAATCTATGTGTTGCGGTCAAACAGATGGAGCTGGAAAGACAGCCAAAGAAAGAACTTATTGTTACTGAAATTGCAGTCATGAAGAGTTCACATCATAATAATATTGTTAATTTCATTGAAGCTTATCTTTTGAAAAAAGATTTATGGGTCGTTATGGAATATATGGAAGGTGGATCTCTAACAGATATTGTCACTCATACAACATCTATGACAGATGCTCAAATGGGTGCTGTTTGTAGAGAAACTTTACAAGGTTTGAAATTTTTACACTCCAAAGGAATTATCCATAGAGATATTAAATCCGATAATATTTTACTTTCTCTTGAAGGTGATATCAAATTAACTGATTTTGGTTTCTGTGCTCAAATCAATGAAAACTCAACCAAAAGAAATACCATGGTTGGTACTCCTTATTGGATGGCACCAGAAGTTGTTTCAAAGAAAGAGTATGGTCCAAAGGTTGATATTTGGTCTTTAGGTATCATGACAATCGAAATGATTGAAGGTGAACCACCATATCTAAATGAGACTCCATTAAGAGCCTTGTTCTTGATTACCACCAATGGTAAACCAAAACTAGAAAATAGAGATAAATTATCAGAGAACTTACAAAATTTCCTTGATTGGTGTTTGGAAGTCGACCCTGAGAAAAGATTGAATGCTACTCAATTATTAACTACTCCATTTATTACTGAAGCAGCCGAAAACGCTAAATTAGCCGATTTGGTGAAGAGGGCTAGACTTCAAAAACTTGCAGAGAGAGCAGAGAATGATGATGATTGAGGATTTAGTACTGGACATTATCAATCATCGCTGGTGTACTTTATTCTCTTGTTTTGTGTGTTTTATTTTTTTATAATCTTTTTTTTTTCATGTTTTTATATTTTTATGTTTCATATTTCGTTTAAACTTTATATTTTATTTCTTAGATTTCGTGCTGCAAGTCATCCCTTTTATTTCTGTTTCTTATCGTTTATTACTTATTTTTTCTTTTCTACGTCTCACAAAATAGGTTTTCTCTGCTATTTAAACGTACACTAAACGTAAAAGTTATCAAATCTCTTAATATTTTCTTATGAAAAACTATAATAACGGGAATACTACATCTTGGGTTCTTGAATCAATCGATTAAATATAAAAATACATACAACTATACAGATTAATTGGTGGGGTTGAATAACCCCATAAAAATAGTTAACGGCGAGACAAACACAAATGTGTGGAAATATGTTAACTTGAAAAATACAAATGTTTGCGGGAAATAAGTTACAGCGAAGAGATACAGTGTTTGCAAGCATATAATTTGCTAAATCAAACATGTAAATTCAGTCTTCATCTTCATCCTCTTCATCATCATTGGCGCTTTCGTTTTCATTCTGATCCACATCTTCATCACTATTGCTATCCAAATCATCGTCATCATTACCAGGAGAAATGACAACATATTTAGCTTGAGAAAAGAACAATCTAACTTCATCTTGTCCTATATTTTCAAACTGGTAAAAATTACCCATAGGAACTTCGAATGAACATCCTGGGGCAACAACGAATGTATTATGGGACAACGTAACTTCTAAGATACCTTGAATGACATAAAATACAAAGTATGTATGATCATTACTCTTGATAGCTTTTCTTGAACCAACTGGGATTTCAATGGTACCCGCACCACTGAATTCATTATCTTGATCAAACATGGTTCCAATGGTGAAATTTTCTTCTTCATTTTCAATCACAGAAACATTTTTGGATTTTAAAGGCGCCCATGCGACAGTTCTACTAACTTGATTTTCAGATCCTGGTCCATCAAAAACAGGTATGGTCAAACTGTCTTTATTTATCCAAGATGCACCATTGATATCTGCAAGTGAAGTACTGATGTCTTGTTTTTTTCTTGGGGTACTAACAGTACTTGATGATTCGATACGACTGTTTTTACGTTTTCTAACAGCTTTTGGTTTAGCTGTTCCTTTTTTAGCAATTGTCTTAGAGCGTGTTGGTTGAGGTTTCTTAGAAATTAATCCAACATCTGGTTTATGAATAACATTTTTGACTTTTTTAACATATGTTCCATTTTCGGTTGTAGTTTCATAAACCACCTTCTCACTTCTCCACCAAGCGACCGGTGAAACTCTAGTTCTACTTGATCTTCTCACAGAACCAGATGGACTATCCAAAACTGTAGATGTAGGCTTTTTAGATTGCCTCTTGGAAACGAATGTCTTGTGTGGAATCTCTTCAGTCTCAATCTGATCATCTTGCTCAATTTGGCCATCTTCTTCGTTTTCAATTTGATCATCTTGTTGAATTTGTTCAACTTCTTCATTTGAACTGTCTCCAATAATTTTGTCGTCTTCATCACTTGATGGTTCGGTGACTTTGAACTGTCTCTTAGATGTCTTTCTATTAAGTGCCATTTGTTTTGTCAAAGATGAAGCTTTAGATCGCAAACTATCACTTGATTTACTTTTTTTCTCTTTTTCAATTGTTTCTATTTCATCATTGTCATCGCTTGCATCTGGCTCTTCAAATAAATCATGCGATATTTTCTTATTTGGAGAAGAAATACTCAACATCTTTAGCTTTTCAGAGGCACTACTAGGACCTCTCGGTATAGGAGATGGTTTCAATGAAGTTTCGCTATTGTATAAATTGATAGATTTCCCATTATATTTTGAAACCTGTGGTGAACCATTAGGTGTTGATCTTATTCTCTTAGGTTTAATAGGGGATCCTATTAATGTTGCAGATTTTATCATTTCATCCGCGTCGTTGGCACTATCAAGATCTTCTTCATCCACATCATCATTAACAATTTTATCAGCATCAGCTTCATCATCATTGATATTAGACTTGGAACTCTCTTTGAAAAGTGTTTTCAGTGCTTCATACCTTTGAGACATTCTTTTCTTTGGCGAACTATGAACCAATTTACTATTTGGAGATTCATACTCTTCATCAGATAAAAAAAAATCATTTAAATCTTCCAATCCATTTTCATTTTTTTTAGGAGTTCTTGTTAAACGAAACCCTGTCTTTCTTCCTGTTTTCCCAGGAGGTTCAAAAATATCACCAGTTTTAAAACTCATATTGCTGATACTTTATCTATGTAACTCCTCTATCTATATCAAATTTTATAGTTGTAAGATCAATGCCAATTGCGCGCACAAAACCAAATGAAAATAGCTTGGTATCAGATTATGTAGCAATTGTCAATTGGGGGTAGTTGAAACACAAATGTATTGTAATTGGTGTATATCACTATCACTACTATTACTACTTCTACTTACTATCAAAAAATTGTTTATTTTCAATCACTTTATAAAGTTTATTATTATCTATTACACGCAAATTTTTAAAACACAACAATTACGCAGTATAATAAAATACTAGAAAAAATAATTTTTTTAATTTTAATTTTAAAAAGTACGTGAAAGTCGCGAGAGACGGGGACGTTTTGTTGACACATAAATAAAATCTAGCAGAGTCGATTACAGTTAATAATTTACATTAGAGACGATCGACCCTCATCATGTAAATTTTAATTTACAAGATATAATATTTTACTTAATGTATATATAAAACAGAATTCCGATAATGATATAATTTAAACTTAGTATACATTTTTAAATAAAAAAGTTATTTAAGAATTGTCCAGTAACAATGAAAGATGTTCAAAAAGAAAAATCCGAGAAAAGAGGGAATCCAAGAGAAAGAAAGACAATAATTTAAGAAAAAATTTAAGTAAATGAAACGTACTATATGTATAAATATCTAACCAAATTAATAGTTAATATGCCTATATTATTATTTGCGAAAATTTCAATTTCTATTTTTCTTTTTTTTTGTTTCCAAATTCTTATTATATATATTATTTGACAATCAATCATTCAAAAGGAAAAAGAAAAAATGTTCTTAAAAATCTATATTTTATTTATTATTATCATTTTTTTTTTTGGTTATTTTTAAATTATATTAAATTTAAACAAGTGTAGTAACTTCACTTGATTCACCATCATGATATGCGATTAATTTAACTTTGAAATCAGCACAAGCAACACCAAAAGTTTTCAATATAAGAGCTTGTCTAACGTCTAAAACATCACCTTTATTACAAACTTTGTATTCTTCAGTTAGTGTAATTTTACCTTGCACAATCTTAGTTGGTAACTTTAACTTATTTCTTAAAGTTGGTTCCATAGAATGTGACATTGGAACATCTTCTTCCACTGAAAGTTCACCACCTCTTGAATATAGTATACCTTCTGGTAAAGTGAAAGTCACTGGTGCTTTAGAATTTGCTCTAGCATAATCTGATTTAACGTATGAATTGAAATAAGCAGTAACAGTTTCTGGAGTTTCGTCAGTAAATAGAAGACCAACAACACCTTCAGCAGAATCTGCTAATTTATGTAAATTATCTTTATATTCTTCAGCTGGATTTTCACCTAAAGCTTTTTCTAAAACTTTTCTTTTACCCATCATTAGTTTAGAACCAACCCAATCTTGTCTAATATCTTGTAAAACTGGTGTTCTAACATCATCTAAACCTAAAACCCAGGTATATCTATGGTTATCTAATGCTTCTCTAACTTCATCAAAAATTCTGGTTTTATTTTCTTTACCCTTTTTATCGGTTTGTGCTAAAGTGACTAACTTGGATCTCTTTGATCTTGGCATTATGTATGTATTATTATTATAATTATAGTATATGAGAACCTATTGATTCAAAAAAGAAATATAAATAATATAATAAAAGTTAACTAAACCCTATTAAAAATACTTTTTTAATATAAAACTAAAAAGGTTTTTTTTTTTTTTTTTAAAAAAAAAAAAAA
>JAJLSX010000055.1:0-62955 GCA_030567815.1 Ogataea piceae | reverse complement strand
ACTATGATATATATCATTTCGCCATCGATATATATATAAATCATTGTTATATATAAACTGTAATATATATAACAAATATTAGTGATACCATTCTTAACAATACTTGATCCGTTTTAATAATTTTTCATTTTTAATTGACATTATATCAATCAATTATTGTGTTTTAAATTAGTCTTACAAGAGATACTATAGATCCTTTTTTTTCTGTTCCTTTGTTTTAGTAAGCGGATAATAAAACTATATATACTACTGTCTCTGTCTCTCTTTTTTGAACCGCCCCGGACCACCTCTA
This sequence comes from Ogataea piceae, assembly GCA_030567815.1. NCBI lineage: Eukaryota > Fungi > Ascomycota > Pichiomycetes > Pichiales > Pichiaceae > Ogataea > Ogataea piceae. The sequence continues at coordinate 62,663 of JAJLSX010000055.1, read as the reverse complement.
AGATAACTAATATAAGAACATTTGAATATCATTTTTTTATACCATCTTTAATAAGCAATTTTATATATTATTCAGTAACCATTAATTATGCCGAGAAAAAAATCAACTACTTCAATCAAATCAAAAACTGATACATCAATAGTCACAAGAGGTAACAGTACACGGGAGGCGGGTACGTCATTTAGCGTTAATCAACTCACGCAAGATTCTGATGTTGATATGGATGATACCGATGAGGATAATATTAATATTGTCAATCGTGTTGATCGCGATAACAATGAAGAAGATAATGAAGAAGAAGAAGAAGCAGAAGATGAAGATGACGCTGCTGCACTTCATAGACTAGCTGGAAATTATAGAAGATTTTCAGAGACTCAAAATAAATTTATAGCCACAGATAGTTTGAGTGGTAGTCATGATAGTACAAGAGATGAGGAGGATGATGATGAGGATGATGACATCATGAAATCTATACAAGGATCATTCAACAAGAATGTCACTTCATCTGTTGAGAAATTATTCAGTACACAGAGACGAACTTTGAAAAATAGTTCAGACTCGGATGGTAATGCGGATGCATTGGAAGATGACAACGATAATTTTAATGAATCTGATCACCACTACAGTAATGATAATGAACATGGCGATCTCGATTTTGATCACGAACATAATTTTGAAGGAGAAGAAGAAGATGAGGAAGAAGAAGATGAAGATGAAGAAGATGAAGATGATGAAGAAGAAGACGAAGAAGATGAAGATGGAGAACACGGCAATGAAATAGGTTCGTTTAGAAATGCATTAGATAGAATGTTCCCTGGTGCAGGTTTTGCAGAAGTGTTAGGTGGGGTGTCCAGAATACCTGCTTTGGTTGATGCCTTACAAAAACATACGGATCCATACATGATATTAGAGACTTTGAATGAACTTTCGGAAAGATTATTGATGATGAACAGTTTAATTGCAGAACGTAATTTACCTTCTTATAAACTAGCTAAAACAGTTGTCTTTATAATTGAAAGTCCATTTTATCAAGAAGACTTGGAGATTCAATTAGTCGCATGCCGTTGTCTATATAACCTATTACAAGCAAATGCAGATGCTGTTCATGATCTTGTCTCCGCTGGTTGTATAGAAGCTTTGCAATCCAAGTTATTTGAAATTAGTTATATTGATCTTGCAGAGCAAGCATTACAAACATTAGAAATGATATCAAGAGACTGTGGAAGAGAAATATTAGCTAAAGGTTGCCTTCCTTCTTGTCTTATGTACTTGGATTTTTTCACTATTCATGCCCAAAGAAAAGCTTTAAGTATTGCTGCTAATGCGTGTAAAAATGTTCCAAAGGCAAAATTTGGTGATTTAAAAGAAATTTTCCCAATAATAGAAAGAGTTGCAGTTGAATACTCTGATCCGAATGGTGTTGAAAGTGCTTGGATTGCAATTTCAAGAGTTATCAAAAGTTTCGAAAAAGATCCTTCTCTTTTAGAAGAATTAATTTCTGTAACATTACTAAAAAGATTATCAACACTTTTACCAAATTGCTTAAGTAGAGGTAAACACTCTAATAACTTATTAAGCTTTGGTTCCTCTCTCAAATTAATACAATCTCTATCCATAATATCTAATATTTCACCAAAATTATCCATGATATTAATCAAAGATTGTCACATAGGTGATGCTATGGTTTCATCTTTAGCAGGGTTTGAAAAATCAGATTCGGATAAAACTCCATCATTAAACGATTCTGAATCACTTGTACAATCTACATCTGTTCATACTACATCAATTGAAGCATTGATGGCAACTCCAAAAGATTTATTAACTGTTATAATCAAACTGATCGCTCCTTTACTTCCATTCGCTAAGTTGAATGAGGAAGCTAAAGATCAAACTGACATTGGAAACTACCAAGGTTTTAGAAATAGTATAGACAGAAAAGAAATAAACCAGCAAAGGTTATCATTATACCTAAATGACTCTGAAAATTTTGAAAGTTTTGAAAAATTCGTGAAAGTTGTCTTCCCATTACTCTTGAATATATATTCATCGACAGTCGATTACGGAGTTAGAAGACTTGTATTAATTTGTATTTTGCGTGTTGTCCGTGTTTTGGATAAAGTTCAGTTGTCTTCAATTGTTTATGATTCAAGTATAACACCATTATTGGCATCTATTGTTATTCAAGGGAAGTACTTGATGTCAAAGAGTGACTCATCCTCCAACGGATATGTTGAAGAAATGAGACCCTATGTGCTAATTTATGGAGCTCTACTAACCACCCACTTGTTGATAAGTAAGCTACCAGAATTATTTCTATCGGATTTCGAAAGAGAAGGTTTACTCTCTCACACCCTCAATTTTTCAGAAAATCTCGAGTCGGATGAAAGGGTTAAGTCAACTAAACCTGGTAACTTTTCTCAAAATGACGAAGAAATGTTGAGTGTAGAAGATAAAGGGGAAGACCTTATAGGTAAAAATAAACACAATGACCAGGAAGATGAAGAGTGTCACTTTTCATATGGAGAAGACGGAGAAGAAGAGGAAGATATCGAAGAAGACGAACAAAACGATGACGAAGAAGGTAGTGCAGGAGAAGAAAGCTTCAACAGTACAGATGATGAATCTCAAACATTCTACAGTCCACCCAAAGTTGTGCATGATTATACCATAGACAGTGACGGAACTATTGTTTTAGATCTGCCTACCTTATTGACTGAGTTATCTAAGTTATGTTTGGATATCGAAGATGACTACTCAACCATCAAGGCATCTTCTAAGACATCCAAATCCAAACATTTGAAACAAATCGATGAAGTTAAAGCTTTGTTCAATAATGAGATATATAATAGCTTTACATACGAACAGTGGCGTAATGTTTGGTTGAAATTAGCACACGCATTTGGTGTTTCAGGATCAGCTCAAGATATGGTGTCAAGTTTTGAACTACTATCTTCTGGAATTATATCCACTCTACTCTCTCTATTTGAATCTAAGATAGGTATGGAAGGAACTGAATGTGCAAAATCATTCCAAGATATCTTCTGTTCTTCTTTGAATCCTATTGGTGCAGGAGAAAATCTTCCATTAGTTTTAGTTGTGAAGAAATTGGAAGAGGCATTGAGTCGTGCTGAATCATTTGAAATAATACACTCAGGAGCAAACATGTCATCATCAAACTCTACGACAAGGGCTTCAGCAATGGCTAAACAGTTGAAAATTAAGTTGATTTGTGATGACCCAGGCCAACCTGAACAGACTAAACAGTTAATGCTGGTAGTTCATGCCATTGCGACTTTCAAATCCATACATGGTTTCTTAAAGTCCAGAATGGGTGGTCTTAGAGGTCTAATGAGAGCACTTGCTGCTCCAACATCCTCGGAAGATTCTTCAGATGATCCACCTTCTTATGTCGAATTTTCAATAGATGGTGAAGTTGTTCCTCACGGTACAACTATATACGGTGCCATTTATAGATCACTACAAAAACAATCGAATGAAGTTGTATCCTCCAGAAAGATTTGGACTAATACCCCCCATGTGGTTCATTATAGAAAAGTTGAAGGTACTCTTCCAGAGGCTTATGAAGAGCTTTATCCAGCGGATTCAAATGAAGATGGCCTTGAACTATTAGGTGATATTAATACTGTTCATATTCTTCAAATTTTGAAAATTTTGTACAAGTTGAACTCAGCCACTCCTAACTCTGGTGCTTCCGATGCCCTATTTTTGAATTATAAATTAACTGCAAAATTAAATAGACAACTTGAAGAGCCTTTGATTGTTACTAGTGGTACTCTACCTGACTGGAGTGTTCACGTAACAAGACAATTCCCATTCTTATTTCCTATAGATACCAGGGTTTTCTTTTTGCAATCAACATCATTTGGATATTCTAGATTGATCAATTTATGGCAAGTCAGATCAGATCAAGATGAGCAAGACAACCACTCCAGTTCCTCTTCTGCTTCTACTGCTCCACAATTAGGAAGACCAGTTAGACATAAACTAAGATTATCAAGAAAACATTTACTTAAGGGGGCAATGAAAATTATGGACTCATATGGTACTATTCCAGGATTGCTTGAAATTGAATATTTTGATGAAGTTGGTACAGGTTTAGGTCCAACTTTGGAATTTTACGCTAACGTTTCAAAAGAATTCAGTAAATCAAGATTACAAATGTGGAGAAGCACAAAGAATCATAGTACTGATGATTTGAAACTTACATCAGCTATGCCAAATACTCAACAAAATGACTCGAGCGATTCCCAACTTTCCAAAAACGATGAGCACGACGACGAAAATAACACTAGGAATGATTATGTTAATTACCCGTCTGGCCTTTTCCCTCAACCTTTAACAGAATCATCACGTCACTATAAAACAATATGCCATCTGTTCTCAGTTTTAGGTAAATTTGTTGCCAGATCTTTACTTGATTCAAGAATTATTGATTTTGCTTTCAATCCATTATTTTTTGAGATTGCTAAAGACGTTGAAACTGGTTCATTCAATAAGGATGAGCCACGTGCTTTAAAACTACAAAAGCTAAGAAGAGTGGATGCAGATATTGCTAATTCACTACAGCATTTGAATAAATATTCTGAACAGTATACGCCATTAAATGATAAACAAAAATCAGAAGTTGAAGTCGATGGCTGTTTATTGGAAGATCTTGCATTGAATTTTGTTCTTCCAGGTTATGAACATATTGAATTGATTGAAAATGGATTCAGTGTTGATATCACTCCGGAAAATTTGGATGAATATATAGATAAGGTTCTTGATATGATGATAGGTTCTGGGGTGGCTTCTCAAGTTAAGTCATTCGTGGCAGGTTTTAGTGCTGTTTTCCTATATTCTTCAATGACAATATTTTCACCAGATGAGCTGGTTAAACTGTTAGGAAACGACGAAGAAGATTGGTCATTGGACACATTGACCAATGTTTTGCATGCTGACCATGGCTACACCAGAGAATCGCCATCAATCGAAAGATTGTTAGAGATAATGACAGAGTTTACGAAAGATGAAAGAAGAAAATTCTTACAGTTTTTAACAGGTTCACCAAAATTACCAATTGGAGGATTCAAAGCATTGCATCCCGACTTAACTGTTGTTTTGAAGCATACTGAAGATGATCTAAAGCCTGATGACTACTTACCTAGTGTTATGACATGTGCTAACTATTTGAAGCTTCCTGATTACTCATCGAAAGATGTTATGAGGGAGAGATTGATGAAAGCAATGACGGAAGGTGCAAATGCGTTCTTGTTATCGTGATATTGATACCATAATTTAGCTGTATATCGAATATAATCTAAATACTCTTTAATGAATGACTGCATAAATAAAATATGGTAACTACTGTTTACATAGCGGATTTAACCCCTTTTCCTTAGATAATAGTAAATATAATACATACATGATACCGTACTGTACGATATATTATAGTTTTACTGCTTATATCTGTAGATAAGTTGAGGTTAGATTATAGTCTATAGATCTAAGATGATATATTTAGAAGTTAAAAATTTAAGTTCAAGTTGAAACTTGAAACTTGAAAGTTTGAAACCGCGACAACGGTCCGGTTGTTTAGAATTTTCAAAATTCAAAATGACAGAATTTCAATTTTTAACTTTTAGTATTTTACACTTAATTTTTACTGTCTTTTTTACAGTTTACTTTTATCGTTGTAACTTTTAACAAGACTAAAACTTTTAAGTAAAATTTAATACCAAAAAAAGTTAAAATAACAACTCCAAACATATTTATGAAGCTTTTACTATTTACAATCTTTTTTTTTCAATTTAATGGAATCTGAATAAAATTTAAATAAAATAATATTTATGTAGACTAATTACCAAATCCTTTTTTAACTTTATCGACTATGTTGGCAGTTCCTGACTTAGCATTTTCTTTTGCTTTTTCCAAATACCAATTTAAACTATCATCTGCTTCCTTCTTTCTAATGAGTAAATTTTCATACTCTTTTTGAGCTTGCTCTTGAACATCTTTGGACTTTGCATCTCTCCATTTTAACCAGCTACCTTGTGTTTCATCCAATCTCTTTTTAGCTAAAATAACTTGTTCATCGTAATAGTTTGCAACCTTTTTGGCAGATTCTTGAGATTTAATCGCAAGCTTCCCATTAACATCAAATAAAGCTTCATACTGATCAGCTGCAATTTCACTGGCTTGTTCACCCCAACCAGAAACGGCATTAGCAGCCTCTTTAGCAACATTATATTCAGTTAAAGGTGTATTCAACTTCTCTGAAAAAGCCTTCTTTCTTTCTTGCGCCCTACTTGCTATCTCATCAGATTTGCTTTTAACATCATCAGCAACTTTCTCAGAAGTATCCTTGATTCCTTCCTTAACTTCATAAGATTTTCTCTTCAATTCAGCTATGAAACGGTCAGACTTTGCAACTGCTTCATTGACGGTATCTTGCCCCCATTTAGATAAATTATCCTTTGCTGATTCTAAATTTTTCTTTGCATTTTCTAGCTCAATCTGGGCATTTTTATCAGCTTTTTTACCCCAAGATAAAAATCCACCTTTTGATTCATCAAATTTCTTTTGAGCTTCATAATACTTTTCATTGGCATCAGCGTAGTAAGCTTCTGCTGTCTCTTTTGAAGTTCCAAACAATGAACCTATCTTATCCTTTGAAGATTTATATCCCTTCTTGACACCTTCGACAATGTCATTGTGGGTATCTTTAACATCGTAAGCAACTTCATTAGATTTTTGTTTGACATCAAAAACAAACTGGTTTGATTTTTCTTTAGCTTCTTTCAAAGCATCTGATCCCCATTTAGACAAATTTTCTTGAGCTGATTCAAAATCTTTTTGAGCTTGTTCTAAATTCCAACGAGCTTCATCATTTTTTTCTTTACCCCAGGAAAAGAAATTTCCCTTTGATTCATCAAAATTCTTTTGTGCTTCAGCTAATTTTTCATTAGCTTGTGCATAATAGCTTTGAGCAGATTCCTTTGAAGAACCCATAACTGAAGTAGCTTTATTCTTAGAAGCTTCCAAGCTATTTAAAACAGAAGAACTTATGCTTCCAACACCATGTTGAGCCTGTTGACCTTTATCACCAATCCAATTGACAGCCGATGATTTCAAATCATCTGCTTTTGCGATACCATCGTTGATAGTATCAACAGCTTGTTGGCCTAAACTTGGATCAACTTTTGGTAGTGGGTTCCAATTGTATAGACCGAATTGATCAATTTGTCTTCCATGATGATATTGAACATCATAGATATAAAATCCAGTAAGACCGGTAGCTAAAGCAATAATTAATCTATTAGCCATATTTACTCTTGTTTATTTGTTTATTTGTAATTGTAATTTATAATGTATACTTTGGTATATGATAAACTTAGTACAACTATATTTAATGAACTACATAAATAATATAATAATTTAAGGAACTATATAGGGAAGAAATACAATAATATATATACTTATATATCAAACTTAATATCATTGCTAATTTTAACCTTTTCTACAGATTTAGCAATATTAAATAAATAAAATGCAAAGAAAACTCTAGCAAAACAGCAACTTTAAAATTTAACGCTACAACAATCACCGGGTATTTATTTGCACATAATTTATTTACTATATAATTTATCAGTTGATGTATAAATATAAACATGACATAGCAAGTTGCTTTAATTTAACATACATTTACTGCAGTGGAGTAAACGCAATTTCAACTTAAAATTGCTTTTTTTTTTAATTCTCATGTAGCAAACATTCCCCAGTTTTTTTTTCTGATTAATTATTAAAATATATTTAATATAATATTATATAATATATATTATATATACTGACAAAGTTGCTATTTATTTCAACTATAAACATGTGACATGACATGACTACCGAATATAGGGAATTTATATACACAAATACCTATACTTATATTTATTTCAATGCTATATATTATCTCTAGATATGTAAAATTTTTAATTTTTTCTTAAAAGTCTTTCTCTAAGTTCATCATCCCATGCATATATATACAAACCTCTAACACCTCTGGTAAGTAAAACATTAATAGAATTCAAAATAATTTTTTCTTTAACATTATCTGGATGTCTGATATTATTTCGTTTAGTAAAACCAGCTTTATCATCATACACATCAGGTCTAATAACAATTTGATCAGTTTCCTTATCATAACCAACAGATCTACCGAAGATAACACCGGCAAAATTTAAATCGAAACCTTGAATTGTATAAACTGATCCGACTTCTTCAATTGTATCAGGTCTTTCACTCCATGGTTTAATGTTACTTGGTGTAAATCTATCCCATCTTAATTTAAAAGAGTCACCACAAGTGACAAACCAATCTTTGGTACCAATTCTATAAGGGAAATCATATGTACATAACATTCTACATTGTCCATATAGTCTATCCTTTTCTTGTAATGCCTCATACATTTCACCACAGTCTTCCCATATTTTGAACTCAAATGCATCTAAATCTCCATTTTCTCTTTTGATGGCATCCGTTTTTGGTAATTGAACCAATTTCTTTTCTGTACTTATCATTTTAATCCATTCTTGCACATCTGGAGAACCGGTAACTCTAAATTGTTGTTTCAAATAGTATTTTTCAAAATTTTTAGCACTTTGCAAGAAATCATTTAAAGTAGCTCCATTTTCAGTTGTTTCTGACCAATATTGATCCATTCTTAATGATTGTTTATCATCGTAAACAACAATTAAAACTTTACCAAGTTTCATTAATTCGTCTAAATGGTTTTCCCCATAAAATCTCTTGTAAGCATTTTTGGAAGAAGCTAACAAATGTGCTTCATCTACAATGATAACATCACAACCTTTTGATTTTTCTTTGATTAATCTATTGATAAGTGAAGTTGGTCTTTCAATGTCTTTTTTGGTTAAATAAGAGAATGAACTAGATAATCTATGGTAAAGTTTTAACATTTCAGGGTGATTAACAACCAAATAGTTTTCAGTTTTTTGTAAAACATCCGAATTTCCTTGTGGAACTCTACTCAATTTTTGAATGTCATTGAATAAAGCATTTAAAACCACTGATTTACCAGTTCCTGCATCACCTTCAATAACATAGACAGATGCCATATCCCCTGATTTATAATTTGATAAACCTTTTCTAACAAATTCTAAAATATTTGATTTTAAAACTTTTTGTTCTTCAGATAGTGTAACATGGGAAAGTTTATCGATTGCATCCTTAACTAGTGGTTTAGTCACTGATTTAGTCTCAATCACTTCCATATCTGAATTTTTGCTGTTTTGTGAGAACCTCGTTCTTTTATAGTTTCTTGGAGGAGAAGAAGCTGATTGTGTCATTCGTACAGGTATTTTTTTCAAAGTATTGAATCCTTTCTTAATCATAAATCCTATCTTGATTAATGAAATATTATTGTATATACAGAATAATATTAATGATAAAGTGATACCAAAAGTTTTTCAATTTGTTCTTAAATCCGCCAGCCCTTTCAATAGGTAATTCTGGGATGAGATCGATCTCGGGTTTAACGTATACAATGTGCAACAAACGTAAACGGTCGATCGACTACAATATCGACGATTTACAATATAAATTACATCAGCCACATACAACGTAAACAAACCGGCTGGTGGTGGCTTGAATAAATTGTTTACGAAAAACACAAAAAAACAAAAAAAAAACACAAAAAACACAAAAAATTTACACGGAAATTAGTCCCGTGTGGATGGGATACACCTCATCTCAGGTTTAAAGTTGTATAATTTAACACTTCTTTAGTGTGATTTACTAAAGTGAATTATAAATACATATTAGATTTAAATTTTTTGTACAATACCATTAATTTTGAAACGTGATATTATACAGATCAGGGTTGAACTTATATCAACTTTTGTATATATATATAGAACTTAAGCCAGACGTATCCCTGACTCCTGACGCGTTTAGTGATTGAATCCACGCGTGTGCACGATCGCATATGCTTAATTTTTTTTTACGCCATAATAAAAATATTTCAGTGCGTAATTTTTACTCAGTAGCAGTGGAAAACATAAACAAAAATAAATCAAATTTAACAAGACAATTAGGAGTTTCCGATTCTTTAAAATTTTTACAACAGTTTAAACATTACAATAGTCAAAGATATTTTGGTACTTCACGGAAGTTACTTCAATTGAATAACATTAACAAGATGAGTGATTATGATGATGACGGTGATTTCGTTTTCGATTCTGATGATCAAGCACCACAGTCGAAATCAAAATCAATAACAAAGAAAAAACCTCTTTCAAATTCAACAAATACATTGGCATCTGCCACTTCTAATGGATCCAAGCCTAAAGGAAAGATATCAGCATCAGATCAATATCAAAAATTATCTCAACTTGAACATATATTAAAGAGACCTGATACTTATATTGGTTCAATTGAAAGATTTGAATCTGAACAATGGACATTTAATGATCAAACCGAGTCAATGGAAAAAAAAACTGTTAATATAGTTCCTGGTTTATTTAAGATCTTTGATGAAATTTTAGTCAATGCAGCCGATAATAATATTAGAGATCCAACAATGAAAAGAATTGATGTTAAGATCGATGCAGAAAATAATGTTATCTCTGTTAAGAATGATGGTAAAGGTATTCCAATTGAAATTCACGATAAAGAAAAAATTTATATTCCAGAGTTAATTTTTGGTAATTTATTAACATCAAGTAATTATGATGATGATCAAAAGAAAGTTACCGGTGGTAGAAATGGTTATGGTGCTAAATTATGTAACATTTTTTCAACTGAATTTACCGTTAAAACTGCCGATAAGAATACACAAAAAATTTATACTCAAACTTGGAGAGATAATATGAGTAAGACAGGCAAGCCTAAAATTACAGCAATGAAAAAGCAAGAAGAATATACAGAGATTATTTTCAAACCAGATTTAGGTAAATTTAACATGGAAAAATTAGACGATGACATATTGGGTGTCTTGAGAAGAAGAGTCTATGATTTGTGTGGGTCTGTGAGAGGTGTTAAGATAAGTTTAAACGGTAAACTTTTGAAAATCAATAATTTCAAACAATATGTTGAAATGTACGTTAAAGCTTTAGAAAAGGCCAAACATGGAGATTCCGATTCTACACCAGAACCTGTTAAGTTGGAGGATGAGGATGGATCGTTACCACCTCTTGGTCCACCTGCTGAAAAATTACCTACTATTGTTCATCAAATTATAGATGATAGATGGGAAATTGCATTTTCTGTTTCAAATGGTACATTTGATCAAGTTTCATTTGTTAATTCCATCGCAACAACTGCAGGTGGTACTCACGTTGAAGCAGTTGCACAACTTATGGTTGCTAAAATTTCAGAACAAATTAAAAAGAAAAATAAAAAAGCCCTGATTAAACCTGTTCAAATTAGAAGTAACATGTTCCTATTCATAAACTGTTTAGTTGAAAATCCTGCTTTCACATCTCAAACTAAAGAACAACTTACTACAAGAGCTTCTCAATTTGGAGGTAAAAAATTGGAATTCCCTGATAATTTTGTTAAGAAAGTTTTAGCATCTGGTATTCTTGATAGTGTAATGGATATAGTGGAAGCAAATGCAGATAAAGCGCTGAAAAAAAATGATGGTAGTAGAAAGAGTAGATTAACAGGTTACCCTAAATTAGAAGATGCAAATAAAGCTGGTACTAAAGATGGTCATAAATGTACATTGATTTTAACAGAAGGTGACTCTGCTTTGACTTTAGCCGTCGCCGGGTTAGCCGTTGTTGGTAGAGACTTCTATGGTTGTTACCCATTAAGAGGTAAGTTGTTAAATGTTAGAGAAGCTAGTACAGACCAAATTTCAAAGAATGCAGAAATTCAAGCTATCAAACAAATTATGGGATTACAACACAAGAAAAAGTATGATAGAAACAGTTTATCATCTTTAAGATATGGTCATATCATGATTATGACAGATCAAGATCATGATGGTTCACATATTAAAGGTTTAATTATCAACTTTTTAGAATCATCTTTCCCTGGTTTACTTGAAATTCCTGAATTTTTAATCGAATTTATTACTCCAATTGTTAAGATTACAAAACTTACAGGTCCAAACAAGAATGAAGTTCTTTCATTCTATACAATGCCAGAATATGAAGAATGGAGAGATTCAGGAGTTACCTATTCTTATAAACAAAAGTATTATAAGGGTTTGGGTACTTCTTCTCCAAAAGAAGCTAGAGAATACTTTAGTAGATTGGATAAACATTTAAAACAATTCCATGCACTAGTGGAGGAAGATAAGGGGTTAATTGACCTTGCATTCTCTAAAAAGAAAGCTGATGATCGTAAAGAGTGGCTAAGAGGATTTTTACCTGGTACTTTCCTTGATCCAACTTTATCAGTTATCCCAATTTCGGATTTCATCAATAAAGAATTAATTTTGTTCTCTATGGCTGATAATATTAGATCTATTCCATCAATTTTAGATGGTTTGAAACCATCACAAAGAAAAATCTTATACGGTTGCTATAAGCGTAATTTAACCGGTGAAATTAAAGTTCAACAATTGGTTGGTTATATCAGTGAGCATACTGGATATCACCATGGTGAAGCCTCTTTAGTTCAATCCATCATTGCCCTGGCTCAAGATTTCGTTGGTGCAAATAATCTGAACATATTGAAACCGAATGGTGCTTTTGGTTCTAGAGCTGCTGGTGGTAAAGATGCATCTGCTGCGAGATATATTTTCACTGAATTATCTGCTATTACAAGAAAGACTTTCCATCCTTTGGATAGTCCTCTATTAACATATTTACAAGATGATGAACAAACAGTGGAACCTCAATGGTACTTACCTGTCTTACCTATGTTGTTGGTCAATGGTTCTGAAGGTATTGGATCTGGTTGGAGTACAAGTATTCCTCCTTTCAATCCTAAAGATATTATCAACAATATAAAAGCTTTAATGCACGGTGAAGAAATGACTGATATGGTGCCATGGTTCAAAGGTTGGACTGGTAAAATACAGAGAATCAGTAATGACAAGTTTAGAGTGGAGGGTACTATTGAAGAACTTGATGACAATACGTTAGCCATTACAGAATTACCTGCAAGAATGTGGACCATTACAATGAAGGAATTCTTATTACAAGGTCTAGGTGGAACTGAAAAAAGTAAACCTTGGATTAAAGATATGGAAGAACAACATGGTGTTGGTATCAGATTTATTGTTAAACTAACTAACGAAGAAATGGAAAAGGCTAAAAAAGCTGGTTTGAAAGAAAAATTCAAGTTAGTCTCCAGTATAAGTACAAGTAATTTAGTTGCTTTTGATCCTCAAGGTAGAATTAAGAAATATTCTCATGTTAATGAAATAATTGAAGATTACTACCATGTCAGACTGGATTACTACCAACGTAGAAAAGATTTCTTAGCAAACCAGTTCTCAAATCAATTAGATAAATTATCACACCAAGCTAGATTTGTTAAGATGATTAGTACAGGTGAATTAGTTGTTAGTAACAAATCTAGAGCTGTTCTTGTTGCTGAATTACAAAAATTAGGATTCCCAGGTTTCGATAAAGATGGTCAACCTGTTGCTGTCAAGATTAGTGAAGTGGATAGCGATGACGATGAAGCAGTTGCAGATACAACATTAACTACTACTGTCCTCAACCCTAATAGACATCCTATTTCTAATTATGATTACTTGTTAGGAATGCAAATTTGGGCCTTAACCACAGAAAGATATGCTAAACTTGTCAAACAGCGTGATGAAAAAGAAGCCGAGTTAAATGCCTTATTGAATAAATCGGCAAAAGATCTTTGGAATAATGACTTGGATGACTTCTCAGAAGCATGGGAAAAGTTCTTAGAAGAAGATGAAGAAAGTCGTAACTCAATTGTCACCGGCCCTGCTGATAAGAAGAAAAAGAGTGCCCCTCGTAAGAGAAAAGCTGCAACTCCAACAACACGTGAAGACACAGGCACCAAGAAGGCCAAATCTACAGCATCAAGTAAATCTGCTGCAACAAAGCAATCAAAGTTACCAATCAAAAGCGAGTCAGTCTCCATTCTCGATGATCTCGAAGCTGATGTTCTTCAAACAACACCAAAGAAACCAAAAGTTTCTGAAGAGGACAATGAACCTGCTTTCAAGTCTGTATTTGGTGCAAAGTCTTCACCTTTTAGAAGTCCTGTTGGAGGTAAGTTTAGTGCTGCTTTCTCAGCTTTTACCTCTGCCGTTCCGGACGATGATGAAACTGGATCAAGCAGCGCACATATTGAAAGAGCAGCTTCTATTTTCAAGAAAAAGACTACAAAGAAGCAACCTAATGTTATACTCTCGGATGATGATGACGAAGATTTAGTTGTTAAGAAAACCAAGCCTGCAAAAAATTCACCCCCAGTCTCGAAGAGCAAGAAGAAATATGTCTCCTCTTCATCTGAGGAAGACGACATTGAACTCATAGAATCCGAATCAGACGACGATAAAGTTGTTCCACCAAAATCATCCAAACCAGTCAGAGCTAGTGCTAATAAGAGTCGTGCTGCTGTGAAGTCATACGCCTTGGATTCCGATTCTGAAGCCGAAGACTCAGATGAAGATTTCAGCGATTCAGAGTGATAAATGAACCATTACTCCATTTTATAGTTTTTATAGTAATATTTATATTTTTTTGTTCTAATTTAAAGTTTAAAATTTAACGTTTAAAGTTTGATTAATTTCTTTGTTTGTTTGTAGTAACGTTTACTGATGAGCTCTACGAATAATTCTTCAAAATATTCATATTTTACCTATTTGTTACAAACACAATAAATTATATAGATCATCATCCCATCAACTAAGCGAAAACACCCATAATCATAGCCAATTGAAACTTATAACTTTTTAGTTGGTACCATGGGTGTCCAGGTATTTGAACTAGGTTGTATAGAAGAACCTGTAACAGTCTCATGTGTTCCTGTTGGAGTACCAACCAAAGCTTTTGGTTTGGTTGGAACAATAGGAGTAACTTTTGCCAGAGAAACAATAGGAACAACTGGATTTGTTGGTTGTCTTCTTGGTGGGGGTGGAGGAGGCGGATTATTGTTTGTAGTCGTATTATTTTGACTACTCGATGGAGATGAGAACTTTGAAACCTGCGGAGAAGCACCCGGAGATGGAGAACTAGTAGTTGATCTAGTTGGTTTCATGACAGAGATTGAATAATTCGATGCAGGAGAGCCTGTACGTTCAGGTTGGACTTGTGCATTATCTATAATTGACTGGTTCGACTTTTGCATTGATGCTTGTAAGTTGGATGACAATGAAGGTAAAAGCATTGCTTCAGTCTCCTTTGGGTTATATGGAGGAGGAACCTTACGCAATGTAGCTAATTGTTGACTTCTTTGCGGAAGTTTTGGAGGGGAAGAGATATCACTTTTCTTGAGTGTTGTATAGTTTCCGTTGCTGTTATTAGTAGACGAAGATGATATATCTATCAGACTTGGAGTAGAGGTTCCTGACGCAAGCGACGAAGATGAAATAGATCTGTTATCAGAATCTCTATCAATTGGTTCATTAAGTTCTATATACAAACCTTTGGAAAATCCCACTCCTGATTTATACTCAGTATATAATTGTTTCATTAATTTGTATTTGGAATCATCGTCCACTAGCTTCACTGTTGAATCAAACACACCATAGACTGGTTTATGATCAGACTGCATGACACTAATGACAGCATCATATGACAACTGATGAAGGTTTGAACCTCTATACAATATTCTATCAGTCCATGATGGAACTCTTTGCTTTTCACTTGAATCGTAATTATTGGTACCTTTGTCAAATTTATAAGTTGGTATAAAATTAATTGGGAACTCTTTGAACTCTCTCATTTCATGTCTTCTTTTAAGTTCAAAATTCAATTGATCGTATTCTAATAACACCGATAAATTATTAGAGTCAACAAGTGATCTGACTTCATCATTTGGTTTTGAAATTCTATAATTTAGATCACCTATCCAGATAATATTGTCGTGATGTTTTATTTGTCTATTTCTTGAAAATCGAATAGAATTCCATGATGTAATGAAATCATTGTATCTTTCTTCAACGTTGGTAGTACCAGCTGCTAAATGAGAGTTGAAGAAACAGAAAGTTGAAGATCCATAATTGAATCTAATCGCGACAGATCCTTTATTTGCCGTCATTCCTCCTAACCCTGTCTTTTTAGATTTACCTTCAACTTGAGTAACCTTTGGTACATTTTCCACTTTAACATATAATAGAAGTAAGATAGATGACATATATTCAGCTCTCAAAAGGGCGTATTTATTGTTTGGATTAACCTGAGTCAGTTGTCTTTCAATTGTCTTTTGCCAATATTGAGACACAGATTGATCATTCTTCAAAATGTTACTTGCGTTCAACTCAATAACTTC
This sequence comes from Ogataea piceae, assembly GCA_030567815.1. Taxonomy (NCBI): domain Eukaryota; kingdom Fungi; phylum Ascomycota; class Pichiomycetes; order Pichiales; family Pichiaceae; genus Ogataea; species Ogataea piceae. The sequence goes on along the minus strand of JAJLSX010000055.1, from coordinate 46,217 downwards.
TTGAAAACCAACTATAACAATATCAGGAGAGAATGTTGATGGACCTCCATGTTCTGCAGGGAATAACCAATCTGTCAAATCACCTGAAATATTACCACCAGCAAGATTGTAAGTACCTGTGAAGATGCTGATATTTTCAAAAGTAGTGAATTGGCTTTCATGTTTACGACATTCTGTTTGAACGTATTCTGTAATTGGATCAAATATGAGTACAGGTGCCTGATTTGAATTTTTACCTAATAATGTATCAGTGACGACTTGTTTACCTTTATCGACAAAATTATTAATGTATATTCTACTGATAGACTTTGTTGCATCTGATAAAGCACCAGCTAAACCCATCTTACCACTTCTAGAAAAACTTGATTTTAAAGCGTTTGTTCCTGTATAAATTTGAGAGACCTGATCACCATGATCGGCCCACAAAGTTCTATGTTTGGTTCTAATATCAAATTCATCGCCTTTTTTGAATTGTCTGCAAAATTCTTCCAAAGCAGCCAGTGAGATCACTTGTTGCACAACATTAGTTCTATCTAAACAATCCAAACAATTTGTTCTGAAAACACCCTGTTGTTCACATAAAACTTGCTGTGACTTATATTCATAACAGAAATATCCAAAATCAAATAGTGATGGACCCAAATCTGAAAGAACCTTTGAGGCGTGTGCATAAGTCTTTGAAGTTTCTTGATGGAAATCGAAATCTGTGAAAAGGACTGCATCTGGAGTTTTCTCATCAAGTTTCAGGAAATGTTGTTTATACCTTCTACTCAATTCAATTTCACTTGATTTATTCATTGATAATAAATTAACTATATGAACAGGTCCATATTTCCCATTCAAGTTTTGAAAGTGTTTTTCAAAAATAGGTTGAGTTGCGTCAAAACTTCTAGTGATTTGAACTTTTGGATTGATTAATGCTGTATCTTGTTCCCAAAAGATTGGAATTGAACCTCTAATTTCTGTGTATGCAAATATATGAGAACCATCATTATAAATAAGTTCCGTTTCAACGAAGTTTGCAACGTTACCATCATCATCGGCACCTCTAACATTGAATCTTGTACCAGCACGTTTCCAAGATTGTTTAGAAATGATTGTTAGATGCGCTTTACGACCACCAATTGTAGCCCTCATTGTTTCTGCAAAACCTCTAATAACTGTTGTTAAGAATTTATTGTGATCTAACGCTCTTTTAGGTAAATCGTCTAAATTATTTCTAAAAGTGATTATATCTTCCATTAAGAAAGAGTTCCACATATAATCTAAATGATATCTATCCATTGAAAGTGAGTTTTTCGCATTAATACCTCTTGTTTGTAAAGTGGAAGTTAAGTCAAAATCTAAACTGTAGAAAAAGGAACCATCAGTTAATAGTTTCTTTAAATCTAAACATGGGTGAATTTCATATCTTTGTTGTTGATTAGAATCTGAAATACTATTGTTATTTTCAGAATCAATAATTGGATAACCATTTGAACCAATTTCTACAAAATCCCATGTATCTTTAGTTAAACAATGAAATTCCACATCTAAAATTTTATTTATAAGTTCACCTTGGGTAGGAGATGCCACTTCACTTTTAGCAGTTATAACTGAAAGGAAAATATTACCATTCATTTCAATCAAACCCATAAAACCCAATGGTTTATGTCTTGACATTGATCTGAAATGTCTATTATTGAATTGATCCCTTGAAACCAATTCAATGGCACATTTACCTAGATTGTCCACATATCTAAATAATAAGACATGAGATTCGGACTCCAATGCCAATGTTCTTTCACGCTTTGTATTTATAAGAATACGCATGGTTGATGTTTTTTTATATGTATGTGTATGTGTATATGTCTATGGATATATTTATATCCGTGTCTATCTGTGTATCTATAAGCCAATATTCAAACTGAGTATTTATAAAATTTATTCTATTGTTATCTAAAATATGAGGCTAGTAATAGCAAGGGAATAATATTTGAATAAAATGTCAAGAAATTAAATGGCAATCGCCCCAAATGATATCCTCTATCTTTAAATACCTATATATTAATCAAATAGGTATAATTGTAACTTTCCAAAAGGACAAAAAAAGGTTATATATAACAAAGTAAAGGGCAAAATCAAAGTTTATGAAGATTTGTGAGAGGGCACAAAATACTTTTTTTTATGCTTGTGAGATTTTCATATTTTAAAATTCTGCTCAATTTCAAAGGAGAATTTAGCCTTTTTAAATGTAATTTCAAATTTATTACTAGTATCGTTACCACTTTATTAAATCGATTACAGCTAAATAAGTGCTAAATTATGATTTATGTTATTTATTTGTTTATATTGGAAAATATACAAGAATAGATTATACAGAGTAAAGTGAATAAAAATACAAATTGGATTTGAAAATAGAACCCAAACATTAAGACAGTGCAAATTTAACATTTTCATAAACTGAGAATGTTATACAAGTGGCAGGTAAAACTCTAATAAGATTAGCAACTAAACCTTTATACAAACCTTTAAAACTTTCAAATTTCAAAATTTCAGTGGTAACAGTCAATAAAGATCGATAGTTACTACTATTATAATTAACTTGCAATCTTGATCTAACAACTTGCAAAGGATATAAAACACAAGTTGCTATAGTTTTCGAGATTACACTTGCATATAGGTATTGAAACGTTGATAATTCAGAATTTGAATTTGATAAATGATTTTTCAGAGTATCGTAAATGGAAAATTGTAAAGCACCTTGAGAAACATTAATTAAAGCTGGTGATAAACCTTTATAGTAACCTTTAAAACCTTCCTTTAAATAAATTTGTTTAATCCCATCAACCATAGAAGTATATGAACCTGGCGTATTTCTAGTTGTTGAAATCATTCTAGTTTTAATAACCCATATTGGATTAGTCAACAATGAAGTTGTCCAACCAGCTGCAAAGGCAGACATTAAATAATGTCCAGAAGTTAAATGTTTATCTCCATATTTAGTAGTACTATTATCTCTATCCAACACAAATAAATTGTAAATTAATGTTTTATACTCACTATAAAACATAAAATATAAACCCCATGCACTTGTACTACCTAAAATATTTGGTCCAACACCTCTATAAATATTTTTCAATAAACTATTGTAGTTAACTCTATCATTAATTTTGGAACTTAACAATAAATCACTCTTGATTTTTTTAAAGCTTTCAAACTGTGATTTAGACTTTGTATCTAACTGTAACCTTAATTTGAAAAAATCAAGTGGATGTGCAACTAAGGTTGTTATAAAACCTGCTGTTAAACCTGATAAAGATTCGATAGTTTTAGAACCTAAACGGGACTCATTAGAAGTAGTAGACATTTCATAACTCTAACAAACCACTACTCATAATATTTTTCTGTTCTTATAAGACGAAAAACCCTTTACTTAAACAATGATAACAAAATTCACGGAAATACATGGACCAAAAGGATAAAAAGAGGAGTGAAAAAAAAAACCCAAAATAGATCGAAATTTAGATAAAATTTTATTGCCAAATATGTACGAAAAATGTAATAGACGGGTCGATCAATCCGGCCCAAACTCCGACGCGACGGGCCGATCTCAAATTTTTTTCTATAATTTTAATTTTTTAAAATTACGTAATGAAAATAAAATAATACTCATTACATAATACTCATTACATAACATATTACATAACAATTAGAAGTCAAAATGTTTTTTTTCTTCACTCTGAAATTTTTATTTTTATTTTATTTTTTCTTTTTTGACTTCTGAAGGTCCCGTCCTGCAAATTTAATTCAAGTTAGCAGCATATACGCGCGCGCTTAACGGGAAAAATATATCGTACGTATAACGTCGTATACAGGATGAGGGACAGAGTCAAATAAGGGTCACATGGGTTGAAAAATTGAATAGTATTTTGTCTTATAGTATGAAATTTTAATTAATTGTTGAACAATTTGTCTTTAATTTTTATTTTTTTTTCAAATTTAGTAAATTTTATATATAAATCTACAATTTTCAATGCTTAAAAGTTTTTTTTTTTTTTTGTTTCTAGGTTTTTGATTTACGGGTTAAAAAAATTTTTTTTATTTTTTTTTTATTCTTCTTCTTTCTTCACAATTAAGAAATATACTTTTTTTATTTCTTCTTTAAATAGATGTCAATAAATACAACAATGTCCGACTTTAAACGTTTAAAATTAGATTTAGTTAAGCCAGTTCCTTCAGATTACGAAATCTCAAGAAATCAAGAACCAAAACACATTACTGAAGTTGCCAAAGAATCTGGTATCTTAGCTGATGAAATTGAACCATATGGTGCTTACAAAGGTAAAGTTAAGTTAGATGTTATTGACAGATTAAGTGAAAAGAAGAATGGTAAATATATTTTAGTTACCGGTATTACTCCAACTCCATTAGGTGAAGGTAAATCAACCACTACTGTTGGTTTAGCTCAAGCTATTGGTGCTCATTTCAACAAGAAAGCTTTTGCTAATGTTAGACAACCTTCAATGGGTCCAACTTTTGGTGTTAAAGGTGGTGCTGCAGGTGGTGGATTCTCTCAAGTTATTCCAATGGATGAATTTAACATGCATATTACAGGTGATATCCACGCTGTTGGTATGGCTAACAATTTATTAGCTGCTGCTCTTGATACTAGAATGTTCCATGAAAACACTCAAGGTGATAAAGCTTTATGGAAGAGATTATGTCCAGAAAAGAAGGATGGTTCAAGAGATATTCCAATTGGTTTATTACCAAGAATTGAAAAATTAAATTTACAAGGTAAAGATCCAAAAGAATGGACTGAAGAAGAAATTTCTAAGTTTGTTAGATTAGATGTTGATCCAAAGACCATTACCTGGAGAAGAGTCTTAGATTTAAACGATAGATCTTTAAGAGGTGTTACCATTAACACTGCCCCAACTGAAAAGGGTCAATTAAGAGAAACTGGTTTTGATATTACCGTTGCATCTGAAGTTATGGCTATTTTAGCTTTATCAACCTCTTTAAAAGATATGAGAGAAAGATTAGGTAAGATGGTTGTTGCTTCATCAAAGAGTGGTGAACCAATTACCTGTGAAGATTTAGGTTGTGCTGGTGCTTTAACTGCTATCATGAAGGATGCTATTAAACCAAATATCATGCAAACTTTAGAAGGTACTCCAGTTTTCGTTCATGCTGGTCCATTTGCCAACATTTCCATTGGTGCTTCATCAGTTTTAGCTGATAAGATGGCCTTAAAATTAGCTGGTACCGATGCTAACTTATCACAAGAAGAAGAAAAAGAACAAGCTGGTTACGTTATTACTGAAGCTGGTTTCGATTTCACTATGGGTGGTGAAAGATTCTTAAACATTAAGTGTAGATCATCAGGTTTAGCTCCAGATGTTATTATCATTGTTGCTACTGTTAGAGCTTTGAAAGTTCACGGTGGTGGAGCTGAAGTTAAAGCTGGTATGGCTTTACCATTAGAATACACTACTGAAAACGTTGAAATGTTAAGAGAAGGTTGTGCTAACTTACAAAAACATATTGCTAATGCTAGACAATATGGTGTTGATGTTATTGTTGCTATTAACAAGATGTCTTCAGATACCGATAAAGAACACGATGTTATTAAAGAAGCTTCATTAGCTGCTGGTGCCACCGATGCAATTGTTTCAAACCATTGGGAAGAAGGTGGTATTGGTGCTAAGGATTTAGCTGAAGGTGTTATCAAATGTGCTCACAAAGAATACGAATCACAATCAGCTGATTCTAAATTCAAATTCTTATACGAAGTTGAAGGTTCATCAATTGAATCTAAGATTGAAGCTATTGCTAAAAACATGTACGGTGCTGGTGAAGTTGAATTCTTACCTGCTGCTCAAGAAAAGATTAAAGAATATACCGCTCAAGGTTTCTCAAACTTACCAATCTGTATTGCCAAAACTCAATATTCATTCTCTCATGATGCTAAATTGAAGGGTGTCCCAACTGGTTTCAAATTCCCAATTAGAGATATTAAGGCTTCAATTGGTGCTGGTTACTTATACGCTTTAGCTGATCAAATTCAAACCATCCCAGGTTTAGCTACTAAATGTGGTTTCATGAATGTTGAAGTTAATGATAAAGGTGAAATTGAAGGTTTATTCTAATCTCTTATCATAATAACAACATATAACAATAATACGTCTCAACACTGTATATATATAATAATAATAAACATAATTAATTAAATGTCCTATTTACTACCCTTTTCGCTATACAATTAGATCTCTCAAACAGTTCTAATATTTTTTTCTTATATACACTTTATCTATAGTTACAAAATAGATTTTCAACAATTCTGTGAATAATTTTCTAGTAAAATGTCTTTACCTTGCATTTACTTTTACTCTTATTTATTATATGATTAAATGTAATTTATTGGTATTTATAAACAATGAGGTATACAAATCTAATTACTAAGATGAATACGCATGTATAATGGATAATTTTAAAAGATGAAAAGATGACCCACTTATTCTTCAATTTGATGATCTAAACCATCATTGGAAGCTGATTTAATTGATGGCTTTCTCAAAATTTCAGAATTAGTTCTACTCCCAGTACCTCTTCTTCTAGTATTAGTATTATTATTATTATTGTTGTTGTTGTTGTTTGAGAATGATTTTGGCCTTTCATTCTTTGGTTTTCCAATAGAATAATTTTCAAAATCTCCAGATGCTTTTTTAATGCTATTGAAATCACTAACGGACCTTCTAGAACCTGCACTTGATGCTCTACTAGACACATTACTTTGTGGTTTACCATAATTGTCTCTAGTCTTTTCAATGTTCAGATTAACATCTTCTCCTGAATCACCTATGTATGAGCTATTATAGTTATTGCTACTAGCGCTTGAATTTCTTTGATGGTTGTAACCATTTTGATTTCCCTTCTTACCTCTTTTCTTACCTTGGTTGTTGTTATTATTGTTACTACTAATTCTACTACCTCTGTTGTTATTATAGCTATTAACCTTCTCATCTTCATGATTTAAATCTTGCTCATCTTTTGGTGATGCTTCATCCCCGACAGGAGCAGATGTTTTTCTTGTTGGTTGAGCTAATTTAGACCCGAAGAAATCTTCTTTACTACTCTTTTGTGGTGCTTCAATCGACTCGGATTCATGATGATCATTCACTTGTTCCTCACCATTAGAGTTTGATTCAGTTGTAGACTCACTAACATTCTGTTGTTTTTCAACCGGTCCCGACACTGGTGCTGCTCCTGTTGCTGTCTCCGGTGCCGATATTGGGGAATTTGGTTGTCCTTCTTGTTTGATGCTGTCTATGTCATCACTATCAGTCTTTTTAGATTTATTAATCAAAGTATGTGGAGGTATAACACTTGGTGAATTTAATTTACTTGGTTTCTTCTTCAAGTCATCATTTTCATCTTCAGATTTTTCAAGTTGTTTCATTATGGAAGCTATACTACCATTTGCATTTAATCCTCTTAGAACTTCTTCACATTCACTTAAAACAACACTTGTCTTTTGACCATGTGATTTGGTAGCAGAGACTAATGTAAGTAAAGCTTCACTAACAGCTTCTTGTCTTTGCGAATACATACTCTCTAAATGTTTACTTGTCTTAACTATTGTTCTATAAGATGATAAAAGTTCAGGATCTTGTTTCTTAATTTGTTCTAAATTATTGTTAAGTAAATTTTCCTTTTCACTAACAAACTGTTGAAATTCTTTCTCAATATTTTGAACTCTTTCATCCATTTGAATTTTATAATCTCTTTGAGAATTTGATAGTGTATCATATGCAATTTTTAACCTTTCAGATTCTGCAACTGCTATTGATTCACTCTCTTGTGATTTAATCAATCTTCTCTTCATAGTATCATGCTCAAATTTCATAGAATCTGATGAAGATAATGAATCTGTAAGTTGAACTTCTAAATCCAAGACACGACGCTCTTTTCTTTTCAATAAAGCTTCAGCAACTTCAGTTTGATGCTTTGCATTGGAAAGTTGCTCAATTAATGTTTCATTACGACGCTTCAATATGTTATACTTCTGTTTAAGTTCCCCCAATTCAGCTTTACTTTCATGGGCTTGTGTAGTTAAACTATCAATCTCGGTATGTAATTCATCGATCACCCTGGATGTACCAGTTTGTCTATTCCCCGCTGTTGTTGACATTTGCGAAAAAAAAAAAATATAATCAAAGACCTAATCCGTGTTGGCGTTGCTGTGTTGTTTTCAAAGACAAAATAGAACAAAAAAAATCCTCCTATTGATATAATATATAATATGTACGTGGCTTGAAAATTCCAAAATCAATGGCTAATGTTCAATTGAATATGACTGTAGAATTCCAATCAAAAAAAAAAAAACACAGAAACAAAGGAACGACAAAAACAACCCAAATAAACAAACAAAAGGTGTCTAACCTGAAATAAACAAAATTGAATAAGACTGAAAATTGATTAATTTTGTGGTATATATAATTCAATTTGAAACACAAATGATTATATATATAAATTTGTTATACAAAAAATTCCATGAGAAAGTTGTCTGTCTCTCTGCCTCTTGCATCAAATTTTTTTTTTTTTTTTTGTTTTTTTTTTTTTTTTGATTTTTTGTTTGTGTTTGCATTTTGCGTTTGTGTTTGTTTTGATTTCAAAAATTTCCATTCCCTTAAAATTTTTCTAATTTTCATGTGGTGGTGGTGGTGGTGGTGATGATGATTAAACTTTATTTTCGGCTAATTTAAATTGTTAATTTTTATTAGGGATCGGCTACAATAATTATATGTATATATAAATATATATGGGATTAAACCCTTTTTACCTCTTTGTAAATTACATTAAGTTAGCGTATATCGATTTAGTATATATATATATATATTGAATATGTAAATAATATTTTTTTATCCCCCTAGGGATCATCCAATAACATCAAATCCGTTAATTTCTTTTGAACTATCCCTTAATAAATCTCCTATAGATGATACCTTTATATTTTGATCACAACAGGACCCACTTGTACTTCTATGTCTTTCATCACATAGACACTGATCAATTTCATCTTCAAAATATGAGTGATTAGTTGGATAACTACGAAGTGAATTTAAACTCTCTGCTAAACTTGCACGACGATATTTTGAAGTTGGAGATTTTGATTCAGGACTATCTATTGCCGATGAGGCACTATAATTAGGGAAATATGTTTGAATTTCACCTGTATTTGTTGTTGTTGTTGTTGTAGTGGTTGAAGTTCTACTTAGTGGTTGAGACAAGTGGAAATTATTATTCGATTGTTCAATAAAATCTTCATCATATGGGAAAACTTCAGCAGCTGATAGTTTTTTACCTGATTCTCCATTCATTTCTAAATTTGAAAAATAATTCCTTATAGTTTCAATGTTATTAATTTCTTTATTCATAGTTTCATCAATATCTGCTGGAATTATATCATATGGTTGACCTTGTTGAATTACAGATGATCTTCTACGTATAGGTTCAGGTTGTTGTGTATTAGATATAGATTCTTTCTTTGGTTTACTTCTTTCATAATTGATTAAATCTGAGTATGAATAAAATGATATTGATTTCCTTTTAGGACTTCTTGAAGTTGACAGTGATCTTTTAGGTGATGGAATTGTCTGTTCAGGATTTGTACTTGAACGTTGAATTGGCATGCTATTTAATTTATTGCTAGGATTAGGATTATTAGATTGATTACTAATTGATCTATTTAAAGTGAAATAAACAGGTTGAGTTTGTGATTTTTTCAATTGTTCAACTGGATATTGAGAGTCAATTATAGACTTACTTTTTTTCCTAGATAAACCTACAAGATGCTGTTGATCTTGCTGTTGATGATGTTGATGATGATGTTGTTGTTTTTCTAAAGTTGGAATACTAATTGAAGATTTATGTGGATATTGAACAATATCTACATAATCTAAATTTGTATTTTGATTAGCTATTAATTCAACAGTTGAATCTAATATTGGAGCTGTATAATTTTCAGTTATTAAATGTGGTGGATGATGTGGATTAAATGAATTTAAATTAAAATTTGTACAAGATTTATTTCTTAATTTAGGTGGTGAATTTGAAGATATAACAGAAACTGAAGAAGGAGACCTTGAAGATGAAACAGTTGATTTTTTATTTGAAATTGGAGACATTGAATCAAAAAATTGATTTTTACCATTTTTACAAGATGGTGATACAATTACAATTGAATTTTTCCTTGATTTAATATGAATTGAAGAAGATGTATTTGAATTTGATCTATACCTAGATAACGATGTAACTGAATCTGTCACAGAGATTGGATTAGCACTAGCTAAATCTTGAACAGATCTTTCAAAAATTGAACCACTTAAATCATTGTTTATTGTACTATCATCATCATCATCATCTTCATCATCATCTTCATCATCATCATTTGGTATAACTATAGAATTTATTGGTTTAACCTTTTTTTGACACTCATCAATACCTTCAGATGGTGAACAATCACCATTATCATCATCTATAGAATGATTTGACTTGTTAAACTTAAATAAGGATAATTTCTTAAATGAATATTTATCACTCCCACCCTCGATTGATTCATTAGAACAATTGGTTATGCGACCAGTAGTATCTTTTAAATCACTAGTCATTATTTATGGAAACGTTTATATATAAAGAATATTCTAATACCAAATATTCATCAAAATATGGTATAGTAGTATGTAATATAGAAATATATATATATATATATATATAATATATAATATATATATATATAATCGTAATACTATACCCCTTTGAAACAGTGTATATTATCTACAGATACACAAATATATATTATATATTAATGAAAAAAAAAAATGACCGATGATGCTTTACCAAACCAAATAACATTTATATGTACAATTTAATAATAAATTATGCATAAACATGATCTTTACATATTACACACACAAACTACGTACATTATATTCATATAAAACCCCCGTATTTCTACATTTACAAGTAGATATAAAATCATTTAAAGGGTTCATACTTCATTCATATATTCATATAGTTATATAGTATATAGTATATAATATATATTATATATTATAAAGGTGGTATGTTATAATTTAAGTAACTCCACAATAATTAATTCATGGAGAAGCCCTTTGAATTATCAGTACGACGTAATGGGAAATTAACAGCAGGGAGAGAATCAACAAAATCCGATGTGTACGTACAAATTTAAGTGGCTTTTTTAATCAGACATATAAAAATTATATAATATTATAAACGTACGTACGTAAGTACAAAGATCGCTATACACGTATAATTGTTGTGATTAATTCCTGGTACATATAATTTATTCGTACACGTATACGTAAAATTTAAACTTTGGGAGAAGAATTTATATGCACAAATGGCGCCAATTAGTAGGACGGCTCAATGAAGAAGCATTTCTAAAATTTTAAATTTATAACAAAATTTATGTATGGAAATTTATTTTGTCAATTTTATATACAAATTTTTTTTGCTTTGTGTCGATCTCTCTTTATTTGATTATATAATAATTATATAATAATTAAATGAATGACTTTTACGTATTTATTGCTTCATTATTAATTGATACACTTAATAAATTTCCCCACTTTTTTGTTTATACAATACTATAATATATATGATATATATATATAATATATATATATATGATATGGTACTATATTATAGAATATACTAATCGGTGATCTAAATTATATTACATAATAGCTTTATAGAATAATATGATAAATTTTTTAAAAATCACCATACAATTTACTTAAATCACCCTATATTATTATTTAATATATATTCAGCCATTCGTATATCAATTGATAGAAGCTTTATAGATTGTATAACACGGATAATTTATAATTTTATCCTATATACATCGGTTTATTTTAGCCGATAAGTCTTTGCATATCTAGTTACACTGCTATATATATATATATATAATATATATATATATATATATAATATTATAATAGATACTAGTAGATACTGGTTAACGTTTTAATATTTATCAATTGTCTATTATCTCCCTTTTTTTAATTATTTGCCGTTAATAATTTGTTAATTTCGTTACCGGCCGTTTTTTATTTTTATGTTTAATTTTATTTAACTTATTTACACCTTTACACCAATAAGATTTTTTTGTTTGAAAAATTTTTTTGTCTTTTTTTCCTCTCTCTGCGGGCGGCACACAGAAAACAAAAAAAAAATATAAAATTTATGAAACAAAAATCGTTTTGGCTTTGTCATGAAAAGTTGTATAGATATATATGATAGATCCTATATACAGATCGATATTATATAGTACTTAAAGTATAGCTACTGTGTTTCTTGTTGTCTCCTATCTATTTGTTATATTATTAACTATTTTTATATCTTGTATAATACATGTTGCAATTGTTGGAAAAATTTCATTTTTATTTAAACTGTATGATTTCTTTAGAATTTTTTAAATAGACAAAGGGAAATAAAGTAAAGACAAGAAAATTTATTAAAGACAAGCAAATTTAAATAAAGACAAAGAGATATAAAAGTATATTGAATTAATTATGTCTGATATATCAAAAAGTACAACATTAACGTTTTCAAATGATTCTTCTATAGTTGATAGTTATTCAAACTATGAATTAGATGAAGAATCATTACAAATTGGTGAACATCATCATCAAGAATTACCAGCTCATGCATGTGCATATTGTGGTATTCATTCAAAAGGTTGTGTTGTTAAATGTGAAAGTTGTAATAAATGGTTTTGTAATGGTAAATCAGGTTCTCATATAGTGACACATTTAGTTATGGCAAAACATAACGTTGTTTCTTTACATCCAGAATCTGATTTAGGTGATATTATTTTAGAATGTTATAACTGTGGTAATAAAAATGTTTTAGTTTTAGGTTTTGTTTCTGCTAAAATTGATTCTGTTGTTGTTATACTATGTAGATTACCATGTGCTCAACATAAAGATCCAAATTGGGATGTTTCACAGTGGCAAGCATTAATTGAAAATAGATCATTTTTACCATGGGTGGCAAATTTCCCAACTGAAGTTGATTCAATTGATGCAAGATCAATTACAAATATTCAAATTTCAAAATTAGAAACAAGTTGGAGATTAAATAGAGATACAACTTTAGATGATATTGATCAACCTGACATTGAAGAAGAAATTTTACCAATTTTAATGCGTTATAATGATGCATTTGAATATCAAAGATCTTTTGCTCCATTGGTTAAAGTTGAAGCTGATTATGATAAACAATTAAAAGAATCACAAGCTTTAGAACATTTAAATGTTAGATGGGGTTTAGGTTTAAATAATAAACATTTAGCTTCATTTACATTTTCAACTTTTGATTCATCAGCAATTAAAGTTGCCATTGGTGATGAAATAATTTTAAGATATTCAGGTACTCAATTAGAAAATAATTGGGAACAAAGAGGTTATATTATTAGATTACCAGGTGCATTACAAGAAGAATTTACATTAGAATTAACTCAAAGTAAAATTAATCCACCAACTCATTTAACAACTAATTTTACAGCAGAATTTGTTTGGAAAGGTACATCATATGAAAGAATGCAAGAAGCAATGAAATTATTTGCATTAAGTAAAGAATCTGTTTCTGCTTATATATACCATAAATTATTAGGTCAAGATTTAGAACCTGTTGAATTTGATGTTGAATTACCAAAAATATTTTCAGTTCCAAAAATGGCAGAATTAAATATTTCACAGGCAAGTGCAGTTAGAACAGTTTTACAAAGACCTTTATCATTAATTCAAGGTCCACCAGGTACTGGTAAAACTGTTACCTCAGCTACAATTATTTATCATTTATCAAAAATTAATAAACATAAAATTTTAGTTTGTGCACCATCAAATGTTGCAGTTGATCATTTAGCTGAAAAATTAGATACTTTAGGTTTAAATGTTGTTAGAATTACAGCTAAGAGTAGAGAAGATGTTGATACTTCAATTTTATCTTTATCTTTACATATATTAGTTAAAAAAGCTGCTAAAAATGAATTGAAAAGATTAATTAAATTAAGAGATGAAATTGGTGAATTATCTTCTGAAGATAGTACCAAGTATTTTGCAGGTGTTAGAAAATTAGAAAAAGATATCTTGAAAAAAGCCGATGTTATCTGTTGTACGTGTGTTGGTGCAGCTGATAAAAGATTGAGTGAATTTACATTTAGAACAGTTTTAATTGATGAAAGTACACAAGCTTCTGAACCTGAATGTTTAATTCCAATTGTGAAAGGTGCTAAACAAGTTATTTTAGTTGGTGATCATCAACAATTAGGTCCTGTTATCTTGAGTAGAAAAGCTGGTGATGCAGGTTTAAAACAATCATTATTTGAAAGATTAATCTTATTAGGTCATGTTCCAATTCGTCTTGATGTTCAATATCGTATGAATCCATGTCTATCTGAATTCCCAAGTAATATGTTTTATGATGGTAGTTTACAAAATGGTGTTACATCTGAACATAGAACAATTACAAATTCTACGTTCCCATGGCCAATTAGAGAAACTCCAATGATGTTTTGGGCAATTTATGGTCGTGAAGAAATTTCTGGTTCTGGTACTTCATTTTTAAATAGAATTGAAGCTATGAATACTGAAAAAATTATTACTAAATTATTTAAAGATGGTGTTAAACCAAGTCAAATTGGTGTTATTACTCCATATGAAGGTCAAAGGGCATATGTTGTTCAATATATGCAATTAAATGGTACATTATCTGATAAATCATTATATATGGATATTGAAGTTGCATCTGTTGATTCTTTCCAAGGTCGTGAAAAAGATTATATTATTTTATCTTGTGTTCGTGGTAATGATCAACAAAAGATTGGTTTCTTAAGTGATCCAAGACGTTTAAATGTTGCTTTAACTCGTGCCAAATATGGGTTATTTGTTCTTGGTAATCCGAAAGCATTAAGTAGAAATGTTTTATGGAATTATTTATTAACACATTTTAGAGAAAAAGGTTGTCTTGTTGAAGGTTTATTAGATAATTTACAATTAAGTTCTGTTCAATTAACTAGACCTACAAAAGCAACTGTTCCAGGTAACGGTCCAAATTTCATGGAAAGAAATTCATCAAGTGCAGCTAGTGAAGCTTCATCAAGTAGAACTTTTGATACTGCAAGTTTAGTTTCTTATGCCGGTGGTGCCAGTGATTTCCAAAAACAACTAGACCTTAGAAATTCAAAATGGCCAAAATTAGGTGGTAGTGGTGGAAGTACAATTGGTGGTACCAGTCTTGCTGCTGATGACTTAAATTCTGTCTACTCTTATAACTCATACACGTCAGTTCACAATAATTACATAGATCGTATTGGAAATAACGATAGAAATGATGATGCGAGTACTATAATTGAAGATGGTGAAGACGATGCTGCAATTAGAAAACTGACAAGTTCTTTCACAAGTAACTTCCAATTCTAATCCTGACTATATATACTTAGAAGTAGTGTAATAATGAAAAATGTAAAATATTTTTGTGATATATAACTCAATTGGCGTACTGTAAACATCAATGGTATAACAGCAATTACAATTGGTTTGCTGCTGATTCATAAATCCGAATAAGATTATAAAATAAGTAACTTGACCTACAAAATCATAATTAAAAACACAGCAAAACTTATGCTTCCCCTCAAATAACCGGAGAAATTTTTTTCAGCCCAAAATTGTGGCATTTGCAAATCTCCGCACAGCTTTTCAAGTCCTCTTTGTATTAGTAATGATTAATTACTCTTTCAAATTTGATGGTCTCCAATTGTGTATATATATTACTATCTTCCTTTTTTGCTTCCGTTTTATTCTTTTTCCTTTTTTATTATTTTCTATTTATATCAATTGATTGTTTCCTTTTAGCAAGTAAAAGAAATAAAAAAAATTCCACTCTTTCCCTCACGATTAAATGTCCGCTTTAGATATCAAGATCAAGTTAAATACAGGTGCCGAAATTCCAGCCATTGGATTGGGTACCGCTATGTCCCAAGATACACGTCCTGCTTTGAAAGATGTTATCTATGCTGCAATTGCCGAATCAAAGTATCTTCATATTGATACTGCTTGGTTTTACGGTACCGAAGACCTCATCGGAGAAACATTAGCTGAAATTTTTAAAGAGGGTAAAGTTAAAAGAGAAGATTTATTCATTACAACTAAAGTTTGGCCATGTTTATGGAGTAACCCTGCTAAATCTTTAGAAACTTCGTTGAAAAGACTTCAATTAGATTATGTTGATTTGTTATTACAACATTGGCCAGTTGCATTTAATAGTGATGCAGAAGGTGAACCTCCTCTTCCTAAGGACGATGATGGGAATTTAATCTTTGCACAAGGTGCTGATTACTTAGAAACTTACAAGAAACTTATCGATTTGTATAAGAATACAGATAAAGTTAAGGCTATTGGTGTCTCGAATTATAGTATCAAGTATTTGGAGAGATTATTGAAGGAGACAGACGTTGTTCCTGCAGTTAACCAAATTGAATTACATCCTCATTTACCACAAGTTGAACTTGTTGAATTTGCTAAATCCAAAGGTATTGTAATTGAGGCTTATTCTCCACTAGGATCTGGCGGTGCTCCAAATTTGAAGATTCCTATTGTCGTCAAACTTGCTGAAAAATACAACACTTCTCCTGCTGATATCTTAATTAACTACCATGTTCAATCTGGTAGAGTTGTCTTACCAAGATCAACCAACGCCAAAAGAGTTGCATCTGGTTTTAAGGACATCAAATTGACTAAAGAAGAGTTGCACGAGCTAGATCAATTTGGTATTGATCACCCTAAAAGATACATTTCTCCAGCTTGGGGTAGGGAATTGGGTTTCGAGCATTGGGCAGCTGAAGATGGATTCAAATAGTTGCTTACCAATGTGTACAACACCTTCACTTTGTTTGAGATTTTTTGTTTTTGTTTTTGCTTCTTTTAATTCAATTTTAGCTGCTTATCGACTAAGTAGTGAATAAAATATTATTAAGATATACTATATATACAGTTTATATAAATTATACGAATAAATTATGCTTTTTTGGAAGTCTTGATTATTCTCGGATATTGTAGCATTACACTACTATATAGATCGAAGGCCTCCATTCCATATTTGAAATGGACATTCTCGTATACCACTATTCGAGATCAATGGCGAAAAAACAACCTTTAAAAATCTAACTGTTTCAAAATTATGGTTTGCAAGATATTCATTAGCGGTTAATATATCAACCAAAGTTTTCTTCTTTTGATTTTTAATTGAGGTAGAAGGGTCAGAACTAGTAAATGACGTATCAGATGAATGTTTCCCATTTTCTGTTATAGAAGTAGGTATTTGGTTCTCAACAGTTTCTTCACTGTCTGACATCAATTGACTAGTGTCTATACCTAATTCCTCACTGAATTCATCGATAAGCGTCTCATTTAAAATTGGCTTAAATTCTTTACTTAGACATATTCGAACATCGATATAGTTCATCCACATTATTCCTAAGGCAGGTATAGTTTTAATCTTTGACACTTTAGATTTATAATTTGATTCAAATAACATCTTACGTTCATTTTTAACGTGATCTGATATCGATCTATTCATTAAGTCACCGTTTAAAGTACTTTTATTCATCACACTATTGTTATAACCTTTATAATCAATATCATCGTAGAAATCAAAGTCTTCAGTTTTACTACTTCCAATCCGTTTCGAAGTCAATTGTCTATAGACAACACCAACATCTTCCCAACCGTATAACCAACCAAGCTGATAATCGGCATTCATTTTCAAGAATAATCCATCACCAATAAGATTTCCAACCGGTTTATCTGTAACTTGATTTGCTACAATAATGGTCACATTATAAGACAAACACAACTTCTTCAAATGTCTAGAAACTTTCAAAACGTATGCGCCACGATCTTGAAAGTCATTCAACTCAGATCTGATATGATGTGTTATCGAGTCAAGTATAACCAATTTGATTTTTTTATTTCTAGACAATAATATAGGCAATTGAACGAAAAGACAATGATCTTGAGATTCAATGTCTGGTAAAGAAGTAGTAGGGGTAACTATATTGTCTAAATGTGGATGGATTAAAAAATCCTCGATACCATTAGTAGTTAACAAATCTGAGTAGTGTTTAGTAATTTGATTTAACCTTTGTGTACTTAATGGTGATTCCGTGGTAATATACATGACATTGACGTAGTCTTCTTGAAGTCTTTCATTTATAGATTTGAAAATAGATGGTCCTAAACCATTGAATTCTTTTGGTAATTGAGCAGTAACAGCCAAGTTCATTAAAAAATTCGACTTCCCTGTGGCAGACCCACCAGTTACCTCTACCAAATAACCTCCATTTGGTATCCCTCCACCTAACGTACTATCCAACTTATCATCCCCTGTTGTAAATGCCTGTATAAATGATTCTGATTCTGATTTTTGCAGCTCATCGGCCAATGAAGTTAGTTGGTAAGGGTGATTTGAAGCAAACTTTGTTTGTTTGTTGGTATTATTATGATTTAAGTACGTGGACAGGTTATCTTTATACTCGTTAATAAAATTTTCTATTTCAATCACCGACTTATTATTTAACTTTCTTGAAATGTTAGACGATGAAGAGAGTAATAACTCTTGAGACGTTATAGCATTCTTATCAAACGAGTTTAATAAACCAATGTATTTGTCTTTCAATAATATGGGGAGATCACTGGGTGATTCTGACGCTATGTTCATAGCTCTATAAATGTTGCAACCGTAGCTACTAAAACTATTAATACGTATATCTGGCTATCAAACAGGATTGTATTATATAACTAAATGCATTTATAGTGAACCAAAAACATATAAGATGTAGAGATGATTAATACTGGCAGTGTTTACTTTTTTCCTTTGAAAGTTTTCGCGTATCATGCACTAATACGTGACAGACGAGTTTTTTCATCGCGGATTGATGGGGGTCAAGCGAGCGTGGTATTTATATAGTTTACTGGGTGTGTAGAAAATATAGAACTGAAAATTAAATTGTGATTATATGGTTTAGTTTGGTATCAAGATATATATTGTATAATAAGCATTGTATAGAATAAAAGAAGTAGTTGTAGAGAATTTGTGTATCGTCTCGTGCTGGAGGAGGTAATGGAATTATGGAACTAAATAGTCTGCATATATTATGCGAATGGATGGACGTCAACGATTTGACTAATAGCAGGAAACAAACAACAACAACAAGAAAAAAAATAATAACGTAAAAGAAAAAGTTAAAAGCAAGCAGATAAAGACCAAAAATGGTATGGTAAATAAAAGTGGAAAGTAAAACAAAATTCAGCAAGAACAAAAACGGGAAAAAAAAGGAGGGGGGGGGGGGGGGGGGGGGGGGAATGAGTCACCCAAAGTAAAAAGTATATATATATATATCTTGAACCTAAAATATGATGCATATATATATATATTAACTATTGACCATCAACAGTATGCATATCAAAATCATCATCATCATCTTGTCTTTCATTCATTAATTCTTCAGGATCTAATTCATCTTCATCATCCTCTTCATCTAACTCATCTTCATTATCTTCATACCCATCTTCATCTTCATCCATCATATCATCCTCAATGTCATCTTCATCAAAAACATCTTCATATGTAATACCAACATTTCTGTCATTACTATATCTTAAGTCATACTCTTCTTGAGATTCATCGAATTCACCAGACACTTCATCCAATGTATCAATTTTGCCATTTTGAGTACCAGACCCATTAATATTTTTATTATTCATTGAATTTCTTCTATTATCAAGTGAATTATTTTGTAATCTTGTTGCAGAAATATTGAAGAATGCAACTCTCTTCTTCTTTTTGTTATAAACAAAGTACATATTACACCATATGACTCTATTTAAATCATTTAAAAATTCTTGTTCTGGTTCATATTGGAAACATGTACAATCATCCAGTTCCATATACGTATTAATAGTTTGCCAAATCCAATCTAAACCTGAAGATTTACCAAGTGATATCAGTAAATTGTTTATACGATATATTAAATCTGCTGGAGATGATATCAAAGTGAAATTAGTTGGTTGAACACTTGAAAAATCGTGGTCTGGATATGTTGAATTTAAAATGGCTATCAAATATGCAAATAACCTACGTGAAGATTGTTGAACCAATGGACCAAATGGAGAGAACTCAGCTGACTGTTGCTGTTGTTGTTGTTGAGCCATACTTGAAATACTTGTAGTTGAATTTGAAGATATATCTAAATGTTTAATATTATCATCTAAATAACCCCCCTTTGGTAAAGATTTTGGTGGTGACATATAAGGTGAATGGAAAGATTTACTTCTACTCTTATCTTGAGCTTTTTTCTCTTGTTGTTGTTGCAGTAAAGCTGAAATTGGTCTTGATGAAGGATGAGAATAACTTGAAGATCTCTTTTTCAATTTAATAAATTCAGGACTAATATATGCCTCATCAACTGATGAATTATCATTGATAGATTTAACATCTTCTGTTGAATGTTGGTTTGATATACTATATAGTTGCTCTTGTTTGGTATTTGAATCTCCATTTTCTGAAACAGGATTGGAATATAATTTATCTAAAGTCTTGTATAATTTTCTATCTGAACCAATTGGTTTAGTAGTAAATAAATCACAGACACCTTGAATATGGGCATCCGTCGTGTCAAACGTCAATGCCTGATTGACTAGTTCTATATCGAACTCATCAATATACTATAATGAAAAATACGCGTTTTTTTGAGTGTTAGTTTCAATAACGGACTTTGGGCTTATCTATAAATAACACCCACCACAGACACAAGAACGTGATTGGGCCTTAATAAGGTGGGACAAAAAAAAATAAGAGTTATAAACATACCTTCATTTTGATTATAAAAAAATTGGTTAATTGGTAAAAATTTTGGTTATTTGAATTGATATAATTGTATAAATAAGTATTTAACAAATAAATATGGTAAAAACATACAAAGATAAAGATATATTATTCGATAAAGATAATCGGTAACCACATGGCCACTATAACAAAAGTTATATATAAAAATATGTGCATTTACAGAATTAAACCGTTCAAATTTTCAATTTAACTGCAACTATTTAAATAGATGTTAGGTAATGTATTATGTAATTGTAATAATTCAATTAATTAATTGATTGAATAGATTAATGGAAGTTATTGGTGACTAATTAGTGTGTTGTATTATCATTAGGTATGTACCATTGAATATACTTGTATGTCACGTTGAATATACCAATGACCATTGTAAAGGTATGAATTCAATTATAATCATTGGATAGTACTAAATCTGAAGATATAATAGGTCATTTAAATTACTAAAAATATTACATAATCAGCATGACATAATAATTAATTCAAATTTGACTTCTTTCAGCTACGTCAATATTGTATAGTAAACAATAAATATATATATCATCAATAGAGGATAGATTATAATAGTATGATAGAAGATATATAAATAAATATAATCAAATGATAAATATATTATATATGTTATATCTTCAAACAAAAAGCTATTATATGCAATATATAGATATATATACACCTTAAATAACACAATTGTACAAGAAACACACACATATATATATATATATATAATTCTAGAACATTTTACACAAGAAATATAAAAACACTCGCTTCGCTTGACAGTTTGCGAAGCTAACAAAAAACACAAATTATAACATTCCATAAAAAACTGGCCATGAAAAGAGTGAATACATATAAAACATACTGTGTTATTTACTTTATAGAAGTTTTCTCAGTGGAATGTATAAATATTAAACAGTAAATAGTAAATAGTAAATACTAAATACATACATATAGTTAAATCTACACAAAGTGAAAAAAACCGTTTACTGTTGAATGAAGTTAAACCCTTGTATAAATATACAGCTTCTTATATACTATTTGACAAAGAACAATTTATATTAGCAAACCCACCGAATGCACAATAATTAAAAAAGGTACTTACGTATATATAATATATATTATAACATATATTTAAATTATCCCCTCGCATGTAAAAAATCCTTCAAGAAATTTATTCAAAAGCCTGCTAAGCACAGCATCCCAGTAACCACAAAGCCTACACTTTTGAAATAAATATTAACATCTAAAACAATATATATAAATGCAATTTATCTATCAATCATATTATATTATTACAGTATAGAAATTAAACTGCATACTATTTCCGTTATTGCAAGTTCACTATATAATATATATTTATATATCTATTATATGATATCATACACACATATACTCGTATACACTCATATAATCATATGTAACATTGAATATATAGAAAGACATATATATATATAATATACACGTACTTATCGATCAATCTATGAGGCTAATTTAAAGTAAGATCAAAAACGCACACACCCCACCAACGGACGTATATATAATTTATCCTGCAAAAAGTACCAGGGGCCCTGGGGGAACTATAAGGAAATATCTATATATATATATCATATATAAACTTGCTCTGCCAATTTCATGTTGTACTTACATGTGAAATTTGAATAGAATATAATAAAGCTAAATGGGTTGTGCAAATGTATAATCTCTTCTATATGTAGTAATTTTAATCGAGAACATACCTTGTCTTATAAACGGTTTCATGTCTATAGATTCTAGAATAAAGTATATATATACAACAATCAATTGACTACTATATACTTAGAACCCTCTACAATCATATATATATTATATATATTTAGTTGACGTATATAAAAAGCATTAAAATGTACATAAATATACGTTATTATTTATGCATTAGGCTAAAATTTGATAGTACAAAATGCGCAGGACAGAAATTTTGTTTTGTTATTTCTTTGTTTTTCCCTGTAAAAAAAATTTTTTTTTCTGTAAATTTTTTTTCTGTTGCTTCTTCTCGTTTCTTTTTATTTTTGTTTGTTTGTATATTTTTTTAGTGTTTTTTTTTTCTCTGAGCCTTTTTTGATAGGGGATAATTTTATTTTCTTTTTTTTTATTGTTAACACTTTTGTAGCTCATCTGTTTGATAGAATTCCTTCGATCTTTGTTTGCTTTTTTTTTTAATATACTCCTTTTATATTATATGTATATATATATATATGATTCCTTTGCCTTTTTAGTTGTATTTTCAATTGTTTCATTTTAATCTTGAGGTTTCTTGCTATATCTATATATATATTTTTGAAAATTAAATAACAAAATGGCTTCGTCATCCACAGAAAGCAGTTCATCTGTTTCTGCTTTTGTGACAACATTGATTGTCAATGGTGCTGTCTTTTTAATTTTTGTTTCAATTTTTGTTTTACTAAAGAATAAATTCAAGAGAGTTTATCAACCAAGGGCAACAGTTGATACTGTTCCTGATAATATGAAAGTTCCTGAACAAACAAGTGGTGCATTCGCTTGGTTACCTCAATTACTGTCAAAACCAGAATCTTTTATTATTGAAAAGGCTGGTGTTGACGGTTATTTCTTTTTACGTTATTTAAAGACATTTGCCACAATTGGATTAGTTGGAGGTGTTATTATTTGGCCTGTTTTATTCTCAGTTAATGCAACAGGTGGTGGTTCAGCTAAAGGTTTTGATATCATTTCATATTCAAATATCAATTCTAAATGGAGAACTTTTGCACATGTTTTCTGTTCTTGGTTATTCTATGGGTTTGTCGTTTATACAATTTATAAAGAATTGGTTTTCTATACCAGTTTTAGACATGCAATTGAATCAAGTCCAAAATATTCATCTTTACAATCTTCTAAAACTTTATTAATTGATAATGTTCCAGAATCTCTGTTGAATGAAGAAGAATTGGTTCGTTTATTCCCAGCCTCAGTTAAGATTTGGTATACTAGAAAGACTAAAGATTTACAAAAAGATGTTAAAAAGAGAAATAAACTAGCTGGTAAATTTGAAGGTGGTATGAATAAAGTTATTAAAAAATCAATTAAATTAAGAGCTAAATTATTAAAGAAGAATAAACCAACTCCTGAACCTGCAAATGAAGTTGTTTCATATATTCCTGATAAAAAATTACCAACTTATAAAGATAAACCAATTCCATTCTTATATCCAAAGAAGAAATTATTCACTACAGGTGTTGATGAATTAGGTGAACTAAATGAAAAAGTTAAATCTGATCAAGAAAAATACCCAGATGGTTATAAAAAGACAGGTTCTGTCTTTATTGAATTTATTAATCATTTAGAATTACAAAGAGCTTATCAAGCTGTTCCTTATTCAAAAGAATTAAAATTATCAAGAAGATGGACAGGTATTGAACCTGATGATGTTGTTTGGGAAAACTCAGGATTAGATTTCAAGACTAGATCTGCTAAAAAGACAATTGCTGCTACTATTTTAACTCTAACAATCATCTTCTGGGCTATCCCAGTTGCAGTTGTTGGTGCTATTTCAAATATTAATTATTTAATCTCTAAAGTTCATTTCTTGAAATTTATTAATAACTTACCATCAGTTTTACTTGGTTTAATTACAGGTTTACTACCAACTGTCGCTTTATCAATCTTGATGTCTTTATTACCTCCATTTATTAGAAAGATGGGTAAAGTTTCAGGTGCTATGACTGTTCAAGACGTTGAAAGATGGACTCAACAGTGGTATTTTGCATTCTTAGTTGTTCAAGTCTTTTTAGTTGTTACAGTTGCTTCTTCAGCTTCTTCTGCAGTTACTCAAATTATCGACGATCCTTCCAGTGCGATGGATCTATTAGGTGAAAAATTACCACCTGCTTCTAATTTCTATATCTCTTATATGATCTTGCATGGTTTATCTATCAGTTCTGGTGCTTTGGCTCAAATTGTTCCATTGGCTTTATCATTTGTCCTTGGTAGACTTCTTGATGGTACTCCAAGAAAAATGTGGAACCGTTACAATAAATTAGGTACTCCATCATGGGGTACCTCATATGCGTCATATGGTTTTTATACTGTTATTTTATTAGCTTATGCAATCATTTCTCCAATTATCATTGCTTTCACAGTTGTCGCATATGGTTTGATATATATCGCTTGGTTATACAACTTGAATTTTGTTATGGGACGTGCCTATGATAACAGAGGTCGTAATTATCCAATGGCATTATTTGAAGTTTTCGTTGGTTTATACTTGGGTGAAATTTGTTTACTTGTTTTATTCGTCATGCCAAAGAACTGGGCATGTGTCGTTTTAGAAGCTATTGCATTAGCTGCCACCGTTGCTGCACACTTGTACTTTAGATATAAATTTGAACCATTACTTGATACAGTTCCAATGGGTGCTATGAAGGAAGTTGATGGTGGTATCGCTGGTGCTTATCCATCAAATGATCAAGGTACTGCTCAAATTAAAGAAGAGGGTAAGAGTTACTTTAATGAAGGTACACCAAGTGCTGCATTACAAGATTTATCTGATGTTCCATCTCTAAACGATAATAAAAAGACTGGTCCATACTCTGACGATGCTGATCACCAAAATAAGATCAGTTATGCACAACAACAATCATTATTCTCAGAAACTAATTCTGCTAATGACCTTGATAGAGTTGCTTCATTAGATAATGAAAGTAAACCATTAAGAGCTACTACTGAAAAAGATATGGAAACTGGATCCGGTTCTCAAAGTGAGAATACAAACTTACCTGTTACTCAACCAATAGATAGATCATTCAAGGGATACGTTGAAAGATTCTTCCACCCACACAAGTATTTATCTTTCAACTATGCCAGATCCATCTTACCTTACTCTTACCAAGAATCAATTTCTATCAATTCAGCTGATGCTGAAAATGGTTATAATGATCCAGCAGTCAATGCCGCTGAACCAAGTATCTGGATTCCAAGAGATTCTCAAGGTTTAAGTTCAGGTATGCTTGATATGACAGCTGGTAAATTTGGTGTTTCTGATGAAAATGCATTTATAGATGATAATGCCAAGGTTGGCTACTCTGGTCCACCTCCTGATTACGAAGAAGTTGTTAAGATCTAATGACCTATTAGCTATATTACATTAAATCCATTTCGTTCCCCCCCCCCTCGTCCTTCCTTACAGTATAGGTTAATCAATCACCTTATAGTATTTTAATTTTTAATTGTTTTTTTTTCGTTTTTATATCTGCTATTTTACCAACTTTTCAAGTCTCAGTTGATAAGTTTTTGTGTTTTTCTAATATGCTATATTCAACTAGTTTGCCAAAATAAAGTTTGAACTTACTAGTTGAAATTAATACGCTTTTTTGTTCGTCTTTAGTTTTTTGTTTTTTTTTTCAAATTTTTCGTTGACTTTCCATTCTCGCTTTATAATAAATTGGGTTTCGTATTTTGGGAGTGTCTTTTTTTTTGGCCTTTGTGCTTTATATCTTGATAATCGATTTTTTTTGTTTCTATTTTCAAAATTTGTACTTTTACAATTTATGATTACTTGGTAAGTTAGTTAATAGATTGATACTCCAGTAATTTAACTCTAAGGCTCTATTTAATGGACACTACATAAACCAACTACAACATCGGATAATAAAGTATGCTAGCCCATGTGTATACATATATCTAAGTTCAGTAATCTGTTTGTTGCCAATAATTTTATAATCAAAGTATAAATTGTGGCTTGGTTGATATCACGTGCGTTCGCAAACCATTACTCAAATAATTATGTCATATAAATTTTAGCAGTGAATCTGTCATTTATTGCAAAGTGCCTGGTGATATAAGGAATATATATAACAACGGACTACGGACACATGACCGGCGGGGGAAAGCAATTTTGTTATTTTTTCGTGTTAATTTCTATTATAATAAAATTTGTGTTGGGAAAGATCCTCCCCGTGAATCAAAAACACAGCAAGTAAAAAATATTCTTCCACGTGGGAAAATCTCCATGTCCTGCCAATTTTACTTAATAAATTATTTAAAGTTTATGTATACGGCGTAAATATACTCCTCCCACATATTTGCAGCTGTTGGTTGAGTTTAGGGAAATCTTTCAAATTCGCAATAATTCTTTGAATCATTTGGAAACTCGAAACTTTTGAATTTGTGGTGCTTATACTCGAAATTATTCGAGTTTCGAGAGAATTGAATCTGTTTCTCTTATTTTCTTTCACTATTTTTTTTTTGTTTTTGTACTTATTTATTTATAATTTTGTTTTTAATATTTCTTTCTTTTTTCTCTCTTTTAATCTTTCTTTCTAGGTAGCTATTCAAACTCATATTCTAAAAATGACTTACACTACTAGACAAGTTGGTGCTGCTAACACTTTAGAGTACAAGGTCTTCATCGAAAAAGATGGTAAGCCAATCTCTCCATTCCACGATATTCCATTATACGCTGATGAATCCAAGAAAATCTTGAACTTCATCGTTGAAGTTCCAAGATGGACTAATGCTAAATTAGAAATCTCAAAGGAAGAAAAGTTAAACCCAATTATCCAAGATACCAAGAAAGGTAAGTTAAGATTTGTTAGAAACTGTTTCCCTCACCACGGTTACATCCACAATTATGGTGCTTTCCCACAAACTTGGGAAGATCCAAATGTTGCTCACCCAGAAACCAGAGCTAACGGTGATAACGATCCATTAGATGTCTGTGAAATTGGTGAACAAGTTGGTTACCCAGGTCAAGTTAAACAAGTTAAAGTTTTAGGTATTACCGCTTTATTAGATGAAGGTGAAACCGATTGGAAAGTTATTGTCATTGATATCAACGATCCATTAGCTTCTAAGTTACATGACATTGAAGATGTTGAAAAACACTTACCAGGTTTATTAAGAGCTACCAATGAATGGTTCAGAATCTACAAAATTCCTGATGGAAAACCAGAAAATCAATTTGCTTTCTCCGGTGAAGTCAAGAACAAGAAATACGCTGAAGAAATCATTGAAGAAACTTCTGCTGCTTGGAAGAAGTTAATTGGTGGTGAAGTTGATCCAAAGGGTATTGATTTAACCAACAG
Source organism: Ogataea piceae (assembly GCA_030567815.1). Taxonomy (NCBI): domain Eukaryota; kingdom Fungi; phylum Ascomycota; class Pichiomycetes; order Pichiales; family Pichiaceae; genus Ogataea; species Ogataea piceae. Next base: position 18,171 of record JAJLSX010000055.1, on the reverse strand, counting down.
CACTTTATCATCAACTGCTTCATTCTCTGTTGCTCCAGAAATTCCAGAAGCTTCTCCATTACCAGCTGCTCCAATTGACAAGTCAATTGACAAGTGGTTCTTCATCTCTGGTTCTGCTTAAATTAACACATAAACAATTTTTGCGTGAAGCATCGCTGCTCGTATCTTTTCTCTTATATTTTTTCTAGTAATTAATAAAATTATACAAGCATGTTTAATATATAAACCATCTTTTAAACTAAAAAAATAATAAGTGGTACTTTTTGTAATATATAAGTAGAAAATAAATAACACAAAGATATGTGTTCAATTATCGTCTCTTGCGTTTATTAGGAAACTGTGAATTTTTGCCATATCTTTCAACCCATCTGTCTCAACACCGCCACTAACATCTACACCAACAGCACCGGTTATCTTTAAGGCACTGTTTACATTTTCTGGAGTTAATCCACCAGCAAGTAAATATCTTCCATGTAAGTTATCACCAAATGACGATGCATCATCCCAAGAAATAACTTTACCTTCACCCCCAAGTTCAGAATCTAATAGAGGTAGATAATGTGAATGTGCAACTAGGGCTTCTTTGATATTTTCTTTCTGCAAGACATATCTAGGTATAACTGGTCTTTGTGATCTTGCTATAAATTCAGGGAAATTTTCAGATCCATGTAACTGTATAAAATCCAAATCTATATCTTCTGCTATCTTCAAAACTTCATCTATAGGCTGGTTTCTGAAAACACCAACTAAAAATGGTCCATTTGCAATAACTTTTTGTGTATTGTATTCAAACCATCCAGGGCCAGTTAAGTCTGTTTGGGATTTGACATGTTTTAGTAGATCCTTGGAGTCTACAAATTCACGGTTTAGTTCTTGTCTTCTTGTTCTGCACAGATCTTTGATTGATTTTGCAGCTTCGTGTGAAATGGTTCTGGCACGATTTGGAACTAGTATAATTCCAAGCAGGTTTGCACCAGATTCGATTGCTTGAACTGCAGCTTCTTCGGTTTTCAAACCACAAATTTTCACTATTTTATCTGACATCTTTAAATTTTTACTTGAATAGAAATATTGTTTCCTTAAGTATCAACGTTCACTAGTTGAATAAAAGCCGAAGTATACCTTTAAGTACTTAACTTACCAAAGGAAAACTTAAAGATTTCGCTAACGAGCCAGTCACTGTGGCGAAGTCGTTTTAAAAGTATTACTAGCCTCATTATATTTGAGGCTTAGCACTTCTGATATTTTTCCTAATATCAAGAAACCGGGGTTGACAGTTTTTAAAGATAATTTGAAATTTCATTAGTTGGTAATGGTTACATATATTCCTTTCAAATGATAAGATCAATATCGTATTTAAATTATTAATAATAGTAATGGGTTTGTTCTCTCATCTGAAAAATAAGGTTGAACAAGAAGTCAACCAGTATCAACAGAAACTACAACAGCAACAACAACAACAACAACAACAATTTCAAAATGATCCTTCTCAACAGAATCAACAGAACCAAAACCACCAATTTTCACAAAACTTTCAAAATGGAATTAATGGACAATATCCACCTCAAATGAACAATTCCTCCACAACATCATCTGGTTACTCCAGACCTGTGATGCCTCTTCCAGTTCAACCGACAGCATCTATTCAGAGTAGTACATCTTCGTATTCAAATACAGGAAACAATTTTTTCAGTTCACCTATATCCTTGAATCCACCAGTCTCTCAAATTGAACAAACTTCTATTCATCCTGTACCAGTTCCTGCTTTTTATGATCAATCGAGTCAATCACCAATTCAAACAAATAATTTCTATGGTAATTTTCTTGTTGGCGAGCAAAACTTGCCTGTTTGGACACACCCATATAGTGTCTGGCAAAGTAATGATGAAAACTTTAAAGGTCTTGGTATTTCACATACAACACAGACACAAAGAGTGTTTGGAGAAGATCCTAACTCAAATCCAGTCAAGTACTTCTTCAACCCTGTGGGAATAGCATCTATTGTAGTTGGTGCTAAAGAATTCGAAGCCTCTCAACATACTTTCAAGGTTGGTGATTTGGAACGTTTCAGCTGTGGGTTACTATTTCAATCTCAAACTGGAGGTTCAATGTCCAGTAAGATTCTACAAGGTATGGGTTTCGTTACCGTGATCTATTCTGGAAACGTCACTCCTCAAGTTAGTAGTAAGGTTGGGTTCCAAAAGGTGGATAACTTAGGAACTATTTCCAATGGACTATCAAAATATTTGGTGACTCTATTTGATAACACAATCTGGGTTATATATTCTTCATTGAACACATTGATCTCAGAAGGAAGTAACTCTATTGTATCTTCTAGTGGGCCAATTGGAAATACTCCAGTAATTTTACAAGTTGCAAAATTATCATCCAACGATTGCATATCAAAATATGACCAGGCAGCTGGTTGTTATGCATCTGGAATGTCGCTTTGTGGTGAAATTGATGAAAGTAGAAATATATCCACATATTCATTTGATTATCATCTCGAAGGTTCATCATCAAGTGGTTGTACCATTCATTGGGCTCTACCACATCAGTATAGATCATTCCACACGGAAACGAGTAATAAGTTGCAACAAGGTTTAGAATTAGATTCCACATGTAAAGGTATGATGAAAGCTTTCTTGACCAATAAATTTCTAATGATTGAAGAATTACCTTCAACTGACATTCAATTTAATCCATGGACAGAAAACAGTGGTTTTACTGGATTTTCAACGACAGCTCTTCAAAAAATAAGGGAAGTTGCAAATATTGAAGTTTCAAATATTGATATTATCAATGCATCAAATACGGACTCTATGTATACAGCTGGTAAGATCTTAGATAAGGGTGCGTTCCTCCTATATGTTGTTGCTTACGTATTAGGTGATACTGATTTGACTCATAAACTCTTGAACGATATGAAAATCGCATTCGACCGTTTCATTTCAAATAAGCAACAAGCTCCATTAAGGTATGAAACAAAGTGGAAAGGTATCGTTTCATCTTCTGGTTTAGAAGATGGTAATTTTTACTGTGATTTTGGTAATTGTTTCTATAACGATCATCATTTCCACTATGGATACCATATCCATGCAGCAGCCATTGTTGCAATGGTTGATAACCAATTTGGAGATAGAACATTCATATCTAAAAGTAAAGATTGGATTGAAAGTTTGATTAGAGACGTGGCTAATCCAAGTTCCCAAGACAAATATTTCCCTGTTTTCAGATCATTTGACTTCTTCAATGGTCACAGTTTTGCCAATGGTCTCTTTGCTCATGGAGATGGTAAAGATGAAGAAAGTTCAAGTGAAGATTACCACTGTTATTATGGAATTAAACTATGGGGTATAGTCACTGCTAATTCCCAATTGAACAGCATTGGTAGTTTAATCCTAGCAATTGAAAGAAGAGCTATGAACATGTACATGCTCTATAGATCTGATAATGATATAATTCCTCCAAACTTCAAAGCAAATAAAGTCTCTGGAATTTTGTTTGAGAATAAAATCGATCATGCCACCTATTTTGGAATAAATAAAGAATATATTCATGGAATACATATGCTTCCAACAACACCAATTTCATCCTTCATTAGAAACTCGGTATTTGTTAAAGAAGAATGGAATGAAATGAGACTACAAGATTTAGTCAATAATATTGATGATGGTTGGAAAGGGATCTTAATGTTGAATTTAGCTCTAGCAGACCCACAAACTTCCTGGAACTTTTTCAGTAGCAACCAATTTCAAGACAAATGGCTAGATAACGGAATGTCAAGAACTTGGTCTCTAGCCTTTAGTGCTGGTGTTGGTGGATGCCCATAAAATTTAAACTTAGACTAAGATGTATTACTAACAATCACATTATGAAATGCCATTGAGTTCTTATCCTTATAGCGTAACTGTATTTTAACTGTATTTTCATGTAGACTGTCTGATACGTAATCTACCCCAGTTAAAAAAAAAAATGCTACGTAACACTCATACGGCATGTACAGGCTGCTAAATGCGTATCAACATGGCACACATAGCACGTATCGCTATATTCGTATGTACGTAACGTACGTATATATGCGTAGAGCTCATACGTACATATATATATATATGTATACGTACGCGCGCGCCTGTATAGCCGATAGTCCTACCAGGCCGGCCCAATATGAGCATGTGTACGTGTATATATATATCATGTACAGATCGAGTATGTACAATTAAGTGTGAGCGCGCGGGCTCGCATGCGCTGGTGGATTTTTAGGCCCGGTTGAGCAGTATTTTCATGTGTACCGGTTATATAAATTTATCTTTTCTTTCGTACGTTTTGTACGTAATCGATCTTGGGAACTGTACACGCCGTAGGCTTGATTTTTAAAGAAAATTCTCAGGGGAAAATTTTCATCACAACAAGCTTCTTCGCCTTCGAAAAAGTGTTTTGATTTGCCTTCAAACATAAATCTGGAGAGATATAAGATGATTTGTAAATTCCGTTACCAGTTTAAATAAGAAATTCTTGTAATTCGGAAGCAGATCTTTTACAACTCAATTAAATTAACTAATTTTGTTGAAAACTAATCAAATATGGTTACTAGCGGATTAGATATCGCTAGAAGTAACCCACAAAGAGAAAGCTCTCCGCTTTCAAGGACTGTCTCAACCTCCAACATGCTAAGGAACCAATTGATGCGTCCAAGTTCATCGGTGAGGTTAAAGAAAGGTAACTATTTATCAAGTGAAGATGTTAGAGAAGAAACACCTTTGGACACCGAAAGATTGATACATTATAATTTGGATGTGCCTGCTGACGATGAGGAAATTTATAGACTCTTTACTGATGAGACATCTCAATTCTATGCCACCAAAGTGGAGAGAAACATCATTCCTGAGAAGTTACTACCTTATAAGACGGAAACAATTAGAGAAAGATACATATATTTGAGTCATATAATCTCCCATTTGTATATTGCAGTTAAAAGTTTAGATTTGAAAGGTGACTTGTCTATTAGTGTTAAAGATTTAGAGAGGGCTAAGAATGCACTACTAAATCCTAAGGCTGATAGTGACAATGTTGATTTCACAGATGAACAGCTATTTGAAACCCTTGAGGATCTCGAAGATATTGAAGATAACAGTGATGACGATGAATATGACGAATATGATGATGGAGATAATCAAAATGAGTTAGTTTCCACCCCGATTTCAAAGGTTGATACAAAATCAGCTGCCATTATCAGTTTGAAACACTGGTCAAAAGAACTAAAGAATTTAACTTCTACTTTCCTGAACATCCCTATCACATTAAGAATTTCGTTGGCGAAAGTGTACTACGCGATAATTTTATCTAGAGGTCAATTTGTTGACGTTTCTACATATTTTGATCATTTATCAAGCCTTTTATATGAACCAGAACTTCTTTTCAACGCTGGATTAAGATTTGATTGGAGACCCCTTTATATAGAGCTTTCATCAAATATTTCACACCCTTCAGCAATGAGTAAACTGACAATGAATGATAGATTTAAAAAACTTTCAGAGGTTGCTGCTTTGGTGAATAGATTCTTTGATCCAGACTGTATTCCAGAGATAATGGAAAAAATAATGGCTCAGTACACCACATTAACAGTTTCTTCATCATTTGTTCAAATGGCAGTTATGCTACCTATCACTTTCAAAGAACCTATCATAGCTGAAGATGAATCATTATCATATGAAAAAACAGATATTAGATTTTATTTACCACTTTTCATATCTTTATGGACATCGCAAAGATCAAATGATCAACTATGTTGTGTCATTACAATTATTGCAAATATTACCGAAAATATCTTGGAAAAGATGGCAGATGACCCTAAACTTGCAGTTTTAGGAAAGTTTGGTATTTTCAATGAAAACCAGTTTAAATTAATTATCAATCAGTTATTATTAACAGCAAGAGCTACAGGTGACGATGAAACAGTTCAGTATCTTACATTACTTGCTGAAATTGTTATAAATTCTATAGTTTCAAAATATGCATTTGAAGAAGGAGGAACGTTAGACTTATTAAAAACGTTTGCCACCTCAATTCATACTCTCGCCCATCCATCAAACACTGGTAGTTGGACAGATTTGCTATCTGCGGTGATCAAGAGATTTGTCGCGGTGTATCATATAAGATTACTTCAAGAACGTAAAGACAGATCATTGGTGTCTAGAACAACAGCAGATTACTCCTCGATTCCTGATTATGTCAAGTTGACCCCAGAAGTTACGGAATCATTCATCAATACCATTTTCCCACTAATACACTTGGGTATACAATCTAAATCTTCACATGATAGAAGTAGATATATCACTGCACTTGAAACGCTGGCCTTCATAAATCCTGAAAAAATATTAGATAGTGTCTTATTAGATATATATACCTCATTTGAATCTGTCAATTCAACTCATAGATTAAAAGTTGTGTTACATGAGCTTACCTCATTATCCAGATATATGGCTATTATACCTGTCTATCGTGTCCACATTCCGAGATTATTGTCTATGTTGGTTCCAGGTATTGATCCAAATGATCCAGAGAAAACGATTTTAACTGTGTTATTCGTCAAATCTGTTGCATCCGTTGTCCCCTTTGCAGATTTAACAGATGGAGCAGGAGATGGAGGTCTATTGGCTATGGAGTTTACAACACAGCATTTAGCTTACCTTGAAGCACTATTTTATAAAGGCTCAACTAATAAACACTTGAGTTTGTATGGAGACGATGTTCCTGAAAAATTTATGTACGACAAAGAACTTGAGTTAGAAGCATTAAATTCGGCATCCTCTTCATTTGTAGACTTCTTGAATAGTTTCTGTGATAGATGTTTCAAATGTTTAGAAAATTCACCAAATGTTGAAGGTGATACTGGTATTGAAACGAGAGCGTCGGTGTTTATTTCCCAAGCTTTTGATTCTTTAATTGAGTCACTCTCGGACGATTTGTTTGAAGTCTTAGCTGACTCATTTTTCAAATATATATCTACTAATGTTCATCATTTCGTTGCTATAGTCTTATCAGATATTGCAGAGCTTATTGTTAGAAGAGATCCAAAGAAACAATACGCTAGATTTGTCAATTACTTGGTGCCTCAAATTGAAGAAGAAATCGATCAAGGAGCTGGTACTACTCGTGCCCAAGAAGTGTTGGTGAAGGATGCTAGATTGATTTGGTATTTCAAATTATTAAGCGGTGCTTCATTGGGTGCAGGTGGTGATATTCTAGAATATTTGAATAGACTACAGTCATTAATCATAAATAAATCTGCTCAATTGAAAGGTGAAGCTGCTTATTCAGTTAGTATGTTAGCTAACTCTATCCTTGGAACAGTATCATGTATTAGATTGAAAGAAAGAAGATTGATTTCGAAAGATTGGTTGGAGAAAAATGGTGGTAAGATCACTGAAAAATGTTGGGGTGGGTTCCAATTCGATCCATATCGTGTGGACAAATCTAACTTATCGTTTGATTGGTATCTTCCATCTCAATCTGGTGTGGAACAATCAATTGACTTTTTTGAAAACATAGCTAATGATTCTATCTCCAAGATTGAAAGTTTTGTTGAAAGTATTAGTGCTGGAACTAAAATATCCCTTGACATTGCTGATAAGCTTGTTTATAATCTTAATCTATTGGATGGATTACTCGGTGGTCATTGTACATTATTTGATCCGAACTATAATGCAGAACTTGGTACTAGTTCTATGAAGAGAGACTTCTCTCAGCTTTCTTCTTCAATGATGTCTTCTACAACTTCTTTATCTACTCTCAATAATGCTAGTGGTGGTGAATCTGTGCCTCCAGAATCTCAATTGGACTCTGAATTGGAAGTAGCTGCAGAAAATAAAAACGACATTGTTGTTACAGATTCGGTTAAAGATGCTAATTTGAACGAGGATATTGAGATGTTGGATGATGAATTATCAGTTAGTACTGGATCATCTTCTACTAACTTTGAATACGAAACTACCTCTGATTATGCTAGCGAGAGTGTTACCCCATCGTTAGGTAATGATTTTTCAGGTGACTTGAACCCATCATTGACACAACGCTCCCCACATATATTTTCATTTGGCTACTTCTATGACAGACCAGCAATTGTTAATCATATGGATCCTTCATATCTGAAACTTCATAGAACCAGGACTAGAATTGGGCAAACATTACATGCTCTTGTTAAATGCCTAATTCAACAAGACGGTTCAATTGACTTAATGAGTGATGTTATTCAATGTATAAGTGTTTGGTTAAGAAGCTGTGGCTCTTTCTCTAATTTCAATAGAGATAATCCTGTCTTTATTGATAATGTTCATATGATCAACCTATTAAACATTAAAAGTGTGAATAATCCATTTACCAGAACAATCATTGGATGTCGACTTGCAATTGTTCATTGTAATAGACTTGCGATTTCAAGATCAACAAGATTACCGACTCCACTAGATAGAATATTAATCAAGGATTTGGTTTCTCTCTCAGCATCAAGTTATAAGATCACATCATCTAAAGCTGCCTCGGTTTTGTCTGCATCTTTACAAAGAATTCTGAACTGTACTGGTTATGTTTATTCTATATTCAAAGACTGGGAAGTTGCTTTAGTTAATAATGATATAGATAAGCTAAAGAACATTATGCATTTATTCTCACTGAAAAAGTTCAAAGGACTGGTTGAAAGAAGCTCTACAAATTTACCAAAGTATGAGGACTTAGTTGCTAGATCCATTGAAGTAGACGATCAAATAGTGCACACTTTAGCTATCAAGTTATATGGTTCAATTTCAAAGTACATCAAAGTACCACCAAAAGTTTGTATAATCGATATGGACTTGGTTGAGTGTATTAGACCTCCTGATGAGAATGTTGATTTCTTCATCAAAGCAGTCAAGCTAGCGAAAGAGAAAAAGAAAGCTGAACTGTTTGGTCTTATATCCAATTGTGAAGCATTGGTTTTGAATAGAGTTAAATCATCTGACTTGCACTGGAATTTTATGGTTAAGGCTCTTGACTTATTAGCTTCATTACAATCAGAAGTTGAATGTAACTTAAATAAAGAAGTTTTACTTGTATTAGCAAACTCATTCAATGGTGTCCACCCTGCAATTTCTGTCAAAAGTATGGGCAATTTGTCGACTATATTAGATCTTATCATAACAAAGGGTGTATTCGAATACGACTTGAATAAAATGTTTACTATTCCTCCAGATTTAGCAAATATCAGCACAATTGATACTATAATTGGTGAAAATAATTCTGAACTCTTTTACAAAGAGATGAAGAACTTTGAAGATCCATTGTTCTTTATTGACTCAAAATTTTTAGTTCCAACATTGATTTGGGATAATAATATGAAAGTTATCAACCGATTTGTTCCTGAAACTTTGGGATTGAATGATGTTGATCACGAAACAGTGACTGAATTTGGAAAACTTATTAGTAAGCAATGGTTACTGGGCTTTTTGAAGTTACATATAGATGAGTCCGAATCAAACATGGCATTTTTGAGTAAATTGGTTTTCTTCTTTACCTATATTGGAATGCTTTGTGCTTATGGTTATACACCTAACTTAACAATTGAAGATCTACTTGGATTATTTGATGATCTTTATAAAAAGGATGAAAAGCAGACACATATAGCTTGTTGTGAAGTGTTTTGTGGTTTATTGCTTTCCGGTATGAAGACTCCAAAATATATGAAACAAATGGATGAATTCATCTCTACCAAGTTAGATATGATCTTAGCTGATATAACATCATCTACTGTGGCTGTTTGGGATATATTTTCGTGGTGGGTTCCATACTATTTGGATAGTAGACGTTATCCAAAAGTTGTGAATTCAATTTGTAACTTTGATTTGAATGAATCAGATAACATATCACCATTGATTATTTCATCAAGATTGAACCTCATAAAAGCATATTTGAGCTCTGTTACAAACAGGTACCATGATTTTGATACTTTGATTGAGACTTCATTCCAAGCATTATCCCATCCTTATGAAGTTGTTGTTCAAAAAGGTGCTGCTGCTCTATTTGAATGTGTGGTCTATACTTCAGATGTTTCATTTACTAATTTCGATGAATTAATGTCTGTTACGAACTCTGAAAAAGATGGTCTTGGTTTAAATGCATATAAACTTGGTAATAAATTCCATACCTGTTTCCTTGAGTACCTTGACAAAATGGAATCATTGAAGTCTACAGTTAAAGACATGACTCCACAACAAATTGTTGAGTCGGAGTATATGTTTACTGTGAGAGGTTTACATTCATTTTTAGTTTACTTTATGAAGAATGCACGTGGACTATTATTATTTCCATATTTGAAAGATCATATATTGCCACATCTATTTGGATTGGATTCAATGAAAGAAGCATGTGAATTAATGGAACTTCGTCCTATTATTCAAATGTATATAGTTGCATCCATTAGATATACAACTGACCAAACTTCAGTGATTGTTGATAGTATTTGTAACGATCATGGAGTTCAAAATCCAACTTTGAATCAATCGCATGATCTTTTAACATTTGCATATACATGTTATTCCGTTAGATATCTAACGATATCTAATAAAGAAAGATTAAAGCTATTCAAGAAAATCACATCATTCATTTACTCACCATATGCCAATGTTAGAGAAAAAGCAGCTACATATTTCTCTAATTTGATTCATTCATATCCATCATCTGGATCTAATCAATTAATTTTATCATACATTAAAACATTTACCAAAATATTGAACAATGGTAAGAAAAGAGTTAAAGGTAAAAAACTTGATATTGAGGAACTTGCCAAATTACATGGTGCTACTTTAGGATTAGGTGGATTGGTTGATGCTTTCCCATACACATCTCCACCACCAAGCTGGTTACCAGATGCATTATTATTGCTTGCTAGAAAGGGAACATCATTTGATGGGTTAGTTGGTAAAACTGCTAAAGATTCATTGAGTAAATTTAAAAAGACTAGACAAGATACATGGCATATTGATTCAAAATTCTTTACTGAAGAACAACTTGAAGATTTAGAAGGTGTCTTATGGAAGTCATACTTTATTTAAATAGGTAGATGTATATATATATATATATTATATATAATGATAAAGAAAATCGTTAAAATTAAAATGTGAGACTTTCTAAAGTTTTAGAAATTTTAGCAGCACCTTCAACTGAAGTATCACCATCTATACTAAGTTTAGCTCTACTTAATTCTAAACCTTCTAAAAGTATACAAGCTTTACAAATCTTATTCATTGATAAGTAACCACACTTCCCACATCTATTACCATCTTGAGCGATTAGTGAAACTGAACCATCTTTCTGTATTTCAACTTCTTTGCTTACTTGTAGGTTCCTCTTTTTTCTCTCTTTTAATTTGAAATGTTCACCACTATAAATAATATCCAATATACATGAAGGTCTAATACTTTCTAAACTCTTCATCAAGACTCTAGCTGTACCTCTAAAAGCCTCAGGAGCATATGAACACTCTGTACTAAAATAATCCAATTTTTTATAATGCGCATAAAGAACAATTTCCTTTTGATATGTATATTTAAAAGGTTTTGATCTTTTAATTGGAGAACCAGAACTTTTAGTTGTTATATTGATTGAATTTTCTAATCTTGCACTATCACCTCTTAATAGATTCATTAAAACTGTTTCAGCCATATCATCTGCATTATGACCTGTAACAACATGATTGATATTCAATTTTGCAGCACCTCTATCTAATGCCTGTCTTCTTAAAACACCACAATACGTACATGATGATTTAATACCTGAACATGAAACAATCTCATCCATAGTCCAATTATATAACTCTTTATAACTCACTATCTTTAATGGCATCTCATATTGTTTTTGATTTCTCTTCACTGTTGCTAAAGAATCATCTCTATAACCAATAATACCTTCATCTATACTAAGTAAAACTAAATTTAATCCATAGTCATATCTTTCATTTAAAGTCTTTAAAATAGATGCTAAAACGGTAGAATCTTTACCACCTGATGCACCAATAGCAACATTTTCACCTCTATAAAATAAATTTTCCTTCTGTATAGTCAAATGAATCTCAGTCTCAAATATATGGAAAAAACATTCTTTACATAATTTTTGCATATTCTTAGGTCTCTTCATAACAGCTTTTCTAGAGTGACATAACTCACATAGTGCTGACGCCTTAACAGGCTTCGGCGTTTTTTTCAAATCTGACATGTTACTATGTTCTATTGACACTCTCTATTGAAAACAAAACTGCAACCTACACCAGTATAAAGGATTACTTTTTATCTTTAAATGATGTTAAATTCTGTTTATTTTTCATATTTTTTGAAAAAAAAAAAAACAAAAAAAAAAGAAATAAAAAAAAATAAAAAAAAATAAAAAAAATATCATCCTGTGTAAAGATGTTATAACCCACAATTTCACATAATTTAAAATTGACAGACAATGACAAAATTTCTGTACAAAACGAGCGAGCAAGCGAGCGATGGGAAATCGCGCCCGGTAAATTTTAATTGAAATTTTTAATTAATATTTCTGGCAGTGCAATATTTTAAATTGCCCGCAAAGGAAAAAAAACATCGCATGCCGCGCGTGGGTAAAAAAATGAATGAAATTTTCACCACGTATGCCAACCACAAAAGAAATTCCCCCCCCGTCCCCCCAGTAAATTTTATACAGGCAATAAAACAGACGAAAAAAAAAAAATTTTGACAGAGTTAAACAGGCGAACACGTAATTCAATTAATTTTGTGTGTTTTTTTGGTAAAAAAAAACGAAACAATAAATTTGTCCTTCTTTTGTTTAACAAAGATAAAACCTGTATCATTTCCTTTTTATTTTTCTTTGTTATTATCTCATTAGTTCGTTTAATCGTTATCTGTATAAATTAAAAAAAAGTTTTTTGTTCGTGGGTTGAGAATAGAACATATAGCAGCACATTGCATATATATATATATATAGAGAAAGATATAAATTAGAGATGAAGTTTGATTTATCAATTTTTAGATTGGTGTCAATTTTAGTTGCATTATTTGCAACCGGTTCAATGGCAGACGCCATTGAAGCCGATGACACTAATTTCCATGATCTTGTTTTCAATTCACAGAAGTCAACCTTTGTTGATTTCTATGCCTCATGGTGTGGTCATTGTAAGAAATTAGGTCCAACTTGGGATGATTTAGCAGATTTATACGTTGATAAAGATGTTCAAATTATCAAGATTGATGTTGATGAATATAGATCAATTGGACAAGAATTTGGTATTCAAAGTTTCCCAACTCTTAAATTTTTCCATAAGAATGACTTGGAAAATCCAATTGATTATACCGGTGGTAGAGATTTAGATGAATTTAAGAAATTTATTGCTGATAATTCTGGTGTTCAAGCTAGAGGTGTTGGTAATAGATCATCTGCTTCTAAGATTGTTCACGTTGATGATGCTACCATTGAAAGAAAGATTGAACATAGAGAAAAGAGTGCATTTATTGCATTTACTGCCAATTGGTGTTCACATTGTAAAGATTTAAAACCACTTTGGAAGAAATTAGCAGATGTTTTCCATCCTGAAAAAGATTTAGTTATGGTTGCTGAAGTTGATACAACTGGTGATGAACCAACTGATTGGTTAATTGAAAGATATGAAATTAATTCTTACCCAACAATAATTTATATTAAAGATGGTAATTTAGATAATCCAGAATATTATACTGGTGATTTTGATTTGAAAAGTTTAATTTCATTTATGAATAAAAAAATTGGTACTTTAAGAGGTGAAGATGGTAATTTAGACCCTGATGCAGGTTTAATTCATCCAGTTGATGATGTTATTTCAAAATTTGTTGGTAGTGCTAGATTAGACAGAAAACATTTAGTTAGAGACGTTGTTAAAGCTTTAAAAGATTTAGATTCTCAACAAGAATTGAAAGTTGAAATTAAATATTACGTTAAATTAATTAATACATTAGTTAATGGTCCAGTTGATTTCATGGTTACAGAAAGGGAAAGATTATTAAAATTATTAGATGGTCCAGTTAATCAAGATTCAAAAGATTCAATTACTTATAGATTAAATATTCTTAACTATTTCAACAGTTGTGCCACTGATGATACTTGGTCAGATGAAAATGCTGAGGCTTCTAAATCTGCTGAAGCTAGTGTTATTGCCGCTATAGAAAGAGCTACTAAAAATAAAATTGCTCGTGAAATTACAAGAGATGAATTTTAAAATTCTCTAGTAATTTGTTTTCCCAAATATACATAAATGTTTTTTTATTTATATCACTACACCATATGTAATTAAATGTTTTTTTGAATATTATTATTATTATTACTACTAATACTTATTTAAAAATTTTCACCAACTTGTAGGATTAAATTTTTGAACACCTCTAACTAATTCAGGGAAAACTTTACCTTTCAATATAGTTTCTTGAATAATTGGTTTGACATTTAATGGAGTACATTTGGCAAACCAAATAAATTCACCGCCTTTATTATGAATTAAAATGTTAGCAGCAAATTTATGACCACCAACGTGATTTATAAATGAAACTTTAACACCACCTTCTCTATCATCACCAAAATCTCTATATAGATCTAATTCACGTAAATTATGATCAAATTCTTTCTTCATAAATGGTGCTGTAATACCACATTTCTTATCTCTTGTCTTGTGTGAACATAAAAACACGTGTGATTTACTTGTATCTTTTTCAATTTTAACATTATTTGATAAAAATTCAGGTATTTCTTCACCTTGATCAACTAAATTTAATAAATCTGTAATTGAATCATCAAAATTATCACATGTAATACCTTTTAACCATATAAATAATGGTAAAATTAATAAATCACATTTAACTCCATTTTTATAATCTTCAAATTCTAATTCATCCAAAGGTAATGAAGTTGCATTCAATTTTATTGTTCTCTTATTTGAAATTTTAGAAAATTTGCTATTTGATCCATTTAAAACTTTTTGAATTTTTTTCAACACAGGTTTAGCTGTATCGCTATCACTATCAAATGGATCTCTTTCCCAATCGGTCTCACCTGTAGAAACTAATATTTGTAAATCTAATGGTTTAACAGATTCCCATAGTGGTTCTTTCTGTGCATCAAATCCTAATTTGAAACAACTGCTTGAATACTTTGTATGACATTCACTAGGTTCGCATGAAGCTGGAACTGTTGAAATTGGTAATATCTTAGAAACTTCTAAAGATGCCTTTTCAATATCACTACTCTTTGAACCAGGCAGCAGACTCTTCAGATAATTCATTGTGGTGGTTATCAAAGTGTATGTATATAATATATATATCTATATCTATTTATATCCATATATCTAGGATATAAGTATATAAAAAAAAAAGATATCATATCAAGTAAAGACAAACCTATTAATAATCTCATTATAAATCATCAAAAAGACTTCAGCAAAAAAACAAAAAAAAGAAAGGAAAAAAACAGACATACGCCACCATTTAAACCCGAATATATGGCTGTGTAATTTAAAAAAAATTTGAATCCCGAAAATATAACACAGCCATGTGATGGGTGTTATGTAATCAATGGATCCCAATTTTGAACTTACTAAAAAAAAAGGAGGATGCTCATTGCTGCTCCCTAATTTACAAATGGATATCTTTCTTGGTATACTCCATTACAGTGGTTTGAAAATAGTTAACAGTTATTTGGTTTTTATGAGACAAGTAATTATCAATCAATGATAAGACTTTTAAAATTAAACACTCAAAAAGAAAAAGAACAAACACAACAAGATTGTAAATATAAATAAAAAAATTGAAAAAAAATATACGAAAAGACAAGAGAATCCACAAAACCAAAAATCCAAAAATCCAGAAAACCAAAATAAAAATGAAAATAAAAATAAAATGAAATACCAAAATGAAAAAAAGGTAAAACGAAACCTTAAAATAAATAAACTAAAACAAAAAAAAAAAAAAAGGGGGTGGGGTAGATTACCCAATATTAAAGACATTTATTCTAAATCGCTAGCTGATAAAATATCATAGTCTTCAATTAAAGATTCATCAGCATCGGATTGGACATTTTCATCTTGATCCATCTCATCAACAGTGTACTCAGGGGTAGCAGTTTGAGAACTTGAATTTGATGATGGTTCATTATAGTAAACAATGATAGAAGGAGTAATTGTAGTATCGGAAGATTCAATTGATTCCACAATTGATGAATTTGAAATTGATGGGAATTTTAAAGTTGAAATTGAAGCAGATGTAACTTCGTCTTGATTAGGTGTATCATCTGATGAGATTGGATCACTTTCAACTTTTAAATTTGAATTTTCAATCTCTTCCAAAGTTGATAAATTTAACAATTTACCCTTCAATGCAGATTGGAAATGAGTTAATGAATTACAACTAAATTCATAATCTTCAGAGACAAGTTTAATTGAATTTAACAATCCATCCTTCTTGAAAACATCAGTCATACCAGAAAAAGAATTAGGACTAAAAACATCTCTTGGGATTTCAAAGACTGCCGTTTCAACATCTGAATATTGGAAAATATTATTACAAAGTTTAATTTTGTAAGGTTTATCACCAAGTTTGAAAATTAAATCAGGTGCAGTTAACTTAATTGAGGAATTATTGATAAAACTAAATGAAATGGAATTATTATTTGTTGAACGAGCCATCATTTCAATTTCAGACTTTTTAATTTCAGGTTTTTCAAGTTTTGTCTTTTCACTCTCTGTCTTTTCAGAAATGTTATAATCATGAATTATTTGACAAAGTAAATTAACCTTTGAATCATCACTTTGATTAGATTCAATTGAACTTAAAATTGAATCAAATTTTGAACTTTTCAATTCTAATTCCTTATATAAATCATCAGAAACTATTTCAACAGTTGTTGTAGCGGCGGCACAAGTAGTTGTAGGATGATTAAGTTTATTATACATTGAATTTAAATCACATAATTTAGATCTTGGGAAATCTGTTGTTTTAATCATTAGTAATTGATGTTCAATTTTATGTTCAAAAGTGACAATATCTTTCAATTCACAATCCCCACATAAATCATAATTTTGACACTCAATACAGTGGTATCTAACACCTCTAATAATTTTATCACAACCATCACAATAAACATTTTTATGAACTAAATGTTTATATCTTGTATTATTATTTAATAATAATGGAATTTGTTTATTTTGTTGTTCTTTCAACTCATCAATCCTATATAAAATTTTTGATAAATTTGATTCTATTAACTTGGATAAATTTTTAAAAATATCAGAATTTGTCAAATTTTCTGAAATTGAATTGCTTAATTTTTTTAATGCATTTAAATCATTCTTATTGAATAAATCTTCAATATTCTTTAAAATTTTTTGAATATCATTTGAAGAATTTTCAATGAATAAAGAAGGAACTCTGGAATAAGTATTAGGATCGTTTATAATTTTATTGAAACGTTCAATTGTACCACTTGTAAATTCAAGAGATAGTTTTAAATGATCTTTAACTGTTAAACTACATTGTAAAGTACTAAACTCAGATTTATCAGCCAATTCAACATACTTCTTCTTCTTCTTTGATTTTCTACTCAATATAATATCATTAACATTAGTATTAGATAACAAAGTTTTCAAATTAATTGGAATATCTGATGGTAAATTTGACTTTATTAACTTTAATAACAATTTTTTAGATGTCAATTTACCAGATTCAGAAACTGTAGTTAACTTAAAATCTTCATATAAAGAATTTTTTGGGAATACAGTAATAACTTTAATCTGCTTATTAGCATTAATAGGAAATGAACCCTCTGTAGATAAAGACATTGTATAATCAGTCAATGTATGTATGTATGTATGTATTTATGTATGTATATATGTATATATATAAATATATAAACAATTTAATACAAAAAGGGGAAAAGAACAAATAAACAACTAAATTTTTAAAAAAGGAGGGCAAAAAGTAAATTAACAAGGTAATTAATTAAATTTAATTAAAATAAAACGGTTATCGTATAATTTCCTATGGAGCGGCCCTGTGGGGTTTATCGCAATCAAAATTTGGGGCAGGGATAAACAAACCTACACCGGGAGAGCACCAGAAGATATCAGGGAATAGTAAAAGTACGTAA